>CM077347.1:26540761-26663261 GCA_039655645.1 Ammopiptanthus mongolicus | reverse complement strand
AGTTTCATCAAAACTCCAATTCGATTGAAAAATTAATCTTTCACGTATAATCATCTAATTCAAAATAGATTATCACATATGAAAATAATTTTGTTTGAGTTCGACCCCTAATGTGACGGTTTTGAATTTTATAAATATACTTTAATTTTAAAAAATAATATTATAACATCATTATACAAATGAAAATTGATTTACAAAATTTTTATGTATGTGAATGAATGAGTGTGTCACATATAGTGACGAAATAATTAAAAATTTGTCTAGCGGAGGAGCCATCGTTGAACAGAGACAGCCACAGCAGTCCGGTCCGATTGAACCGGTCCAGTTGCTCCTACGGTTCGATCTTCGATTCCATTTGTTTAGGAAAGATCTGAATTGTGGAACCCTAGAGCTCACACAGATCATCATCATCATCATGGATTCAGTAGCTCGAAGAAGCAGAGGAGGAGGTGGCATTCTCGAAGGCCTTTACAAGGTCATCATGCGCCGCAACTCTGTCTACGTTACCTTTGTCATCGCTGGCGCTTTCCTCGGAGAACGGGTCAGTTTTTCGTTTTCAATAACTAATTGATTCTGGCTATCTCAGATCTTTGAAATTTTGATTGGGTTTATTAAGCTATCTTCTTATTGCAGAAATTATTGGAGTCCAATTTTTTACTTTTTTAATGCAAATGGATAGGTGAGAAGGTTGTGGATTCGAAAAAGATAGGGTTTTGAGTATTTTCTATATTCTAAGAATTTGTTTAACGAGAAAGTTTCCAATACGACGTCAAGGTGGTTAAGTAGGATTTCGAAGATGAACAAAAATCTCTCGTGTCCAAAATTGGTGTCTCGGTATCTCCCACCAATCAAATGTTGGGAATGAGTACAAATATTAATAAGTTTTTATTTTATTTTCTTAAGTGTCAAATTGTTATTGATCCAAAACATCGAAGGTGACAGGAAATTGAGAGAGAAGATTTTAATCCTCGAAAGATACCTCAATTCTCAATTGAAGAGTAAGGTAGCATTTGATAAATGTGTCAGAACCGGATGGAAAATTATGTTTGGTGTATTTTATGAATTGGACATAACAGTACATAAGATTAAAAAGTGAAATATTTTGATTCCACCAGAAGAAGTGGAATAAAAGAGAACAGAATATAATACACTGTTTTATCCTGTTATGTCTGCGTGCCAAATACTACCCAAGTTTAGGAGGGTAAAGGTGGTTGTGTGGCTAAGTGAAACCTTAATTGTGAACTTACCTTGTCTTTGGAAGGTTAAAGCATATGTGGTTCATTGTCCAAATTGTTGAACCTATTACTTTATTTTTGGAAAAGGAATGAATATTTCTAATGAAATTTGTAACTTTATTGTGCATGTTTATTTGCATTGAATTTTGGGTTTTATCTTTCTTTGTTCTCTATATTATTTATTAGTTTATCCTTGACGTTAGTTTTTGCAAGTTGAATGACTGAGAGATTCCTGTTTTCGGTTGCAGGCGGTAGATTATGGAGTTCACAAGATCTGGGAGCACAATAATGTTGGGGTATTAAATCTGCTTGATTCTATGTCTATGCGCTATGGTTTATGTATCGATTTTATGATGCATGCCCTGTGATATTTATTTTGTTTGTTGAGATGATAAGTTTGATTGATCATTGAAATGATACATTGTTTGGATCTTATTCTTTTTTGGTCTTCGTGTGTTAAAACTTGGAAGGGACTTCTTTTTTCAAATCTCCGATCTTCCTAAAACAGTAAAACTTGGTGCTACTTAACAATCTTGACACATTGTAACTGCATTCCCCACAATTTCTCAAAATCTATGCATACCATTTCATTGCAAGTAGCTTTGCATTATGTTAGAAACTGATTTTACTGATAATAGAAGTGGAGACTAGCTCCTTACACCAGTAAGAACTCTGTGTTTCCTGTAATACAAAGCAGATTAGAAAGAAAACAAAAACGGAGAAAATAAACTACAAGAGAGAGCCCGGCCTTAGGAGGGACCAACCTCACCCAATACCGCTTACTACACAATTCCCCCATCCCTTCTCCCAAGCCTCCCTCTCACATTTATCCTCCTCTAACAGAATTCAGTCATACTCCTCTCATCCCTGTCATGTGTCTAGGAAGTTACAAGAAAAACCCCCATGCCTTTTCTTATTCTCTCATAAACTCTAGTAATTAGAGGGTAAATGTCCTGTCACTGCTGGAAGAAACTTCTGCCGGGGTCCAATTGCTTGAAGCATAAGGAAGCATCTTTTTCACTGCTAACAGCAGCCCCTTCAACTTCCTCACTTTGGAGCTGTAGATGCTAATTTCCCTTGGCTCTTTCCCTTCCTCCTATCACACACCTTAGTAATGGGGAAATATTGAGAGGGATTTTAACCTCAGTATTGGTAAATATTGAGAGGTATTTTAACCTCATAAAGTATAACCCCCGCAGACCACGAGTCTGAAGTTGCACCATGTCCCATACCAAGAAGTATCTGTTAGCAACAGGCCCTAATTAGGACAGTATATACCGTAAGAAATAAGAATGGGCCTCTGTTTGTTAGGCCTTGTTAGTGAAACAGTTAGAGCTATTTAATTGGTTAGCCTTCTATAAGTAGACTAGAGATAGAGAAGGAAAAGGAAGGCAGATAATTGGCTAGTGAGTTGTGGGGAGGGAGAGACAAGGCTCTCAAATTCCTGGAGATCACCTTGCAAATCATTCTTGTTTTTATTCCCTTTGGGTTCCATTGATCCAGAGAAGGAGAAAACTATTTTCAATAAAATGCCCTATCTTTCTTTCTGTTCATCTCTCTTTCTGAACTAGTATCTATCAGTATCCCAGGTGCCAAATGATCTGGGGTGCCAACTACTGATAGGTTTTGTGAATGTTGACTTTTGGTTCATCATCTTCTCTGTGTCGCATGTTAATACCCTTGCTTCCATGATTGAAATCTTAACCAAAAGGGGGGAAAAGAGTTAGGTAATCTATTTATGATTTATTTGAATTTTAAGTTCCTTTCTGTTGCTTCCTTTTTCTACTAAATGATGAAATATAGAGGTTTACTTTTATCGGGTTATCCATGCAATAAGTGTTTACTTTTGTGATGGTAGATCCCTTTTTTCCTTATGGACCTGCAGGGAGGGTAGGGTAGGTGTGGGGTTTAGAAACTCAGTTATTTAAGAGAGGGATAGTTTAGTTATACCAATCATCAAGCATTAGTTCTAAGGCTTATAATTGTTACGAATTATGATGCAATAATTACTTTTGCTGTTAAAGCTTTGGAGTAGTTTTATTACTCATGGACTACAATATTCCATTTTCTTCTGCAGAAACGATATGAAGACATTCCCATGCTAGGGCAACGCCAATCAGAAGAGTGATTTGTCAGACCATCTTGTTAGCAGTTTGAAGTTTTATATCACATCATGGTCTAAATAGCAGTTTCCATTTTTGCAATAAGTCTCGCTCTCATGCTTGTCTCTTTGTTAGTCCTGGCTCCCAAGCTTGGTTTCATTTACTCTCTGTTGGGAATATAAAATATTGGACAAGTTCAAATTTCAGTATTTGTTGAAACGAATTATCCTGGAACATTGGATTTTGCGATGCTCTCGCTTTTGAGTCAACTTATGTCTACTTCATGTGAAATAATTAGACTTGTGCATCTCATTTGCCCTGAACATCGAAAGCGAATCAAGCCAATGAAAATTTAATGAATGAGGCATTTGCCTTACATGATAGATGTAAAATAATAAGCAAACTCCAAAGTATCAAGTAACTTAAAAAAAGGAAGTAGGTATCCTACTCTAATCCTTGAGACTTTAGAAGAGAAAAAGAAAGACAAAATCTAACTGACCAGATTACTTCCCCAATCTCCATCAATTTATATTCACTTTTCCTTTTATTCTGCTACTTTCCTAACATTACTCTTATCTTTCTATATTTACTTAAAATCTCCCGATTTCAGATACTAGTATACTACAAAATCTTTTTTCTTCTCTGATTTCTCTATAAAATAGAATTAAAACAAAATCTCAACTGGAAATATATATATATATATATGGGATGAGAGGAAAAAAAAAGGATAGGATTCGATGCACATTGAGAGGACATGAGTCCACTCACCATTGGATGACACACCCCAGAGATATGCATGGAAAAAAGGTTAAGCCCTGACCCTTGAGCAACACCCCTCCAGGAACGTGTGGGATAAAAAACATCATCATGCCCATGCTTTATTGAAAATGAGCAAATGAGACAATGGTAAACATGTTAGAGATAAATATTTACCTGATTAAGGCTAAGCCATGTGCACTCGCCTCAATGATAGTCATTTTTAACGGAATGGAATAACTGATCCCAGTGAAGTGAAGTGATGTGAATAAGGTTATTTCATAGCAATGCTATTGATGAATATCAGGAAAGCAAAATCCTAGATTCGATCATCACAGAGAATATCTTGAGACTTATCATCAAGTATAACTGCTATAATAAGAAACTAAAAGGGGCGGATAACCTTCCGCAAAGAGAAATCAAAAGGAGTTCATGTTCTCGTTTATCATTGCTGATTTTATCAGTATTGCCTTCTCTATATCCTAACTTCAACATCTACCCCTAGCTCTACTGTCCAATTCTTTTCTTTGGCCTTCACAACAACCACTTGTGAGATCATGTCATGCTCTTTAGTCATATATTTATTTTATATCCCGTTTTATTACTAGACTCAAACACATTTCACATTACCCTTTTCACTATTTATGGTAAAGACTAACGTGAAATGAGTTTAAATAATTGTTGGACTAAATCAATCCCTCAACTAATTCTATTTGTAATCAATTGTCATGACTCATGAGTTACTAATATTTTTTCTCCTAAATTAATCTCTTATTTTGGCATTTAAGAAATTTAATTAAGAAAAGCATAAAGTTTAGAGAGGTCAATTAAATTTTTTTTTTCCCAGGGTATCCCCTGCGCGCATCTGCGGAAACTAATCCTATGAGGCACTGAACGATATTTAAGGGCTAAAGAGAGATCAATTAATCTAAAATGATTAATTTGATTGTAAGAATAAGGTTAAAGTTTAGTCATTCATAAACCTGATTGCTTTATAGGTCCATTGATTAATTGTGGAGAGTCAGCGGTTAACCAATCAACACAATGATGCTAAGGGTGATCAAATCTCAACATGCAATAAAGCAATCCATATGAAGAAAAGCATAAAACTATACTGAAATTAGAAAACAAAATAATCAAGATATAAGATCTACCATAGCCTTAGCTATGTTATTTTGAAATCCATATGAAAATCTAAATCCAAAACAAAATCAATATCCCTGTTTGTCACCATGAGAAACCCCTTTTTCAAGCGATCTCGTCTCTAGTCCTTCATGTTCCTCTTTATCATCCAAAATTGTGTATTTTCTTCTTCTTCTCCTTTGGGTTAGGAATCCTAATGTTATTTATACCCAAACATAGGCAAAACAGTCAAATATGGCTCAAAAAGGGGTTCACACGACCATATCTAAGTCTATCACAGTTGTGTGAGTGATTAAAAAGACGTTCTTTAGTGTATAAAGGAGACACAACTGTGTGACTTGGAGATAAGGTTGAATATCCAAGTCATAAGCCTTCTTTAGGTTAGACCACACCTTGTCTAACTCCCTGATTGCTTCTGGACGTGTCATACCAGGATCTTGTCTAAGCCATCGTGACCAATTTTAGCTCCAAAAATGTTGTTTCTTCACCTAGTTTCACTCCGAATATGTTCAATCCTCTTAATCTAGAAAATCAAAGAGAAATGATGAGGATCCATACAAAAATAAATGAAAATATAATGAATAATCACAATAATCTTTCAATTTAAAACTATAAAATACCAACTTATCAGGTAGCGTTGGGGAGGCTGAAGACACAAATTTTGACAAAGAAATTTTGGGATTCAATGATCATAAAGAAGCAAAAAGATGAAGACTTTTTTTATTATTAAATATATACAATGGCCAGGTTTTTTTTATAAGCCTTGCAGACTTTTATTTCTCTAAAATTATTATAACATAAGAAACTAATATGCATATATACTAAAGAGTTTTGTTTTTTAGAGTATCCTCCCACTTGATAGATGAGAGACTAATCTCTCGGAATACTGTCAGATACCTAAGCGGAGACCCCTCCCGTTAATGTTTTTCCATACACATGAATTCAGGGATCAAACCTAGGAACACATGCTTAAGGGATCCAAGCCCCTTCCACTTGGACCAACACACATTGATTGTAAAACATATTAATTATTATCCTATTCATTGTTATATATTGTTTCATCAAACATATGATAGTATTATCTTATACAACAATATCTTATTCAATGTCACACCAAATATTGCATAGAACTAAAATTTTATCAAGCCTTATACTAACGGATATTATGCTACCAAGCCCTATCCTATCAAGCATGCCAAATGGACCCTTATATGTAACATATCTTTATGAATGCCTTATCTAAAGTCAACAAATTTGTTTAATATTCATTATGTTGCTTTGAATTAATTTTAAACTTTTGTTGATTTAATTAAAATTATTATATGCAAATTGCAATGAAATTTTAATTTCGTATTTTAATATTTTTTTTGTTACTCTAATATTTTTTTTAATACGCTATATTTTTTTTTTTGGTCCTTTGGAGGCATACTTAGGCCTTATATGGGAAAGGGGGGAATTAGAGCCATTGCGGGATCGAACCCGCGACTCATCAGTCACCAAATGTCCCTGCAATCTAACCACTGAGCTGCTGAAGCGAGATAATACGCTATATTTTGTATATATGTAAATATATAAATATATATAGAGTTAAATTTCTATATACTGACAGTGTAAAACCTTTTTACACATACATCCAATCATAAATTGTCACTTCAGCACATTTTTTTGACTCTTATCTTAACTACCTTAAAAGTCATTCATACCATGATTGATGATTAGTTGAAAGTATAAAAAACTTTACACTTTCAGTGCATAAAAATTAAACTCATATATATATATATGTATATCCCATGTTCAAATCAAGTGGGTAGGGTTGATGAGGGAAACAAAAAGAGAGTTGCTTTTGGCAGCCCCTAATTTTTCGAATACAACCCCTCCTCTTTTTTTAACTTTTTTCTACCCAAAATATATATATATTTTTTTTTTCTAATAGAAGGTCATCAATAGCAGCCAATGAGGATGATGGGCATTCGTAAGCCCCTAGCCATCAAGAGAGTTTGATCTTCAATAAATCAGAAATTAAAAAGAGAACCTATAGAATGAAAGCATCTTACCATAAAAGTAAAAGATCAAAGCCCCAAAATAAACCAAACTGAGTTACTTGGAGAGTATTTACCGTGACGGTCAATAATTGCACATTAGGTGGTTTTCGACCAGTTAAGCAAGACTAAAGGTAGATTGGCTTTGAGTATAGAAGGGATAAGGTGAAGAGTGTGAGGGAAGGGTGGAAGGTGGAGAAATGGTTGAAGAAGAGAGTGTTGTATTATAAAGGGGTTTAAGAATAAGGGATATTTAGGGTAGGAAAAAAAAATTTAAAAAGAGGAGGAGTTGTATTAGAAAAGCTAGAGGTTGTAAAAAGCAGCTCCCAAACAAAAATCCTAATCCAATCTATTGCTTTAATGAATGGGCCTGGTTCAAAAGTATCCTTAACCCAACCCAATCCATTGAAACCTCGATTTTTTTTTTAAACAAAAAAATTCGTCGCCATTTGTTGTTGTATATAGGGTTTTTGTTAAGAGCTGTGTATTAACGTTACTGTTCTTTGTTTCCGCCGTTCAGGTTCGCTCTCTCACTCTCGTTTTTCTTCCAATTCAAACAAACTCACTCCAACAATTAGGGTTTACAAACCAATAGATTAATCTTACCTTAATTCGTTCAATCGTTATTTCTTCTGTTCCTTTCTTCAAATTGCAGATCGATTTTTGCGCGAGCCGCTGAATCGAGAAACCTCTTCTTACCATGAGGTGATTTTTCTACTTACCTTTTTTTTTTTTTTTTGAAGCATTACGCTTCAAATTTCTTATTATTATTTTTTATAGGCATGAGGTAATTTACATTTGTAATTTGCAAATTTATCCTTTATTTTATTGGTCTGCCACAGTAAGCTACAAAGTGATGCACTGAGAGAGGCGATATCGCAGATCGTTTCTAATTCAAAGGAGAAAAAGCGTAATTTCACTGAGACCATTGAGCTGCAAATTGGATTGAAGAATTATGATCCTCAGAAAGACAAGCGTTTCAGTGGTTCTGTTAAGCTTCCTCACATTCCTCGACCGAAGATGAAGATCTGCATGCTTGGTGATGCTCAGCATGGTGAAGAGGTCTTTCTGTTATTTCCTTTTCTTATATTCTTCACGTGACCACTTCATAATCTCTGTTTGTATAGTTAAATTATCATATGTAAGTTTATAAGACATTCATATTGGTATTCACTATGTTCCCTTTTGTTTTTAAATATTGATGATTTTAGCATGCAATCCATGTCACTTAATGAGACATCTTGACATTGGTATTGCACAATTTTGCTACTGTCTTAGGCTATGTTTGTTGGAATGCATTGGAATGGAATGGAATAAAGTTACCATACCATTGTTTGCATATTTTATGATGGAATGAAGCGGAATGGAGTTAATAATAAGTTGGTTCCATCTCATTCCATCCCATACCCCGAAATTTGGATGAAAGAAAAATAGAGGTATTGGATGGAAAATTCCATTCCATCAGGTTCCATTCCATCGTATTTTATAAAATCCAAACAATGGAACCTGTATTATTCTATTCCATTCCCCTCCTTTCCATCCATTTCTATCATTCCTAAAATATCCTTACTAGCCAATGATATACTGTATGCAAATATTGTTTTGCTGGAACCTTTTTTTGTATCGATTTAATTAAGGATAATTTACTGCAGGTATTACGAGTTTTTATGATTTACTTGGTTTTTATAATTTTATTTTATATATGTACAACAGGCAGAAAAAATAGGGCTGGATTACATGGATGTGGAAGCGCTGAAAAAGCTTAATAAAAACAAGAAACTTGTCAAGAAGCTTGCCAAGAAGTACCATGCTTTTCTAGCATCTGAAGCTGTTATCAAGCAAATTCCTCGTCTTTTGGGTCCTGGTTTAAATAAGGCAGGCAAGTAGCTTTATTTGGGATAATATTGGTTCTCTTAAATGTCTCTCTTCTCAGTCCCAAATTATTTCTGTACATGGCTGTAAAAAAATGCCGTTGTATTGGCTTCGTTGGCTGCCTTTTATGATATGCATTGGGATTTAGGGAGAATTGCTTTATCAATAATCTCTTAATGCAAAACCAGCACAATTTTTTTAAAGGAGTGTAGTAAACATTACTCAAATGGTATTACCACGGATTACTGAAGTCTACTTGGACTAATTCCTTTTTTTCAGTTTTTTGTCCTAAGCCGATAGATTTATTTTACTAAATTGAAAAATTATGATTGTTCGTCCAAGTTGAACAGTCTTGGCTAATGAACTTTGTGTTTTACATCTGATGCCTTGGAATATATTACATATACATTATTGAAAAGGCTATGATTGTTGGAACTACAGTCTTGATAGTTTCGGATCCATTTTAAGGTATTTATATATACGAGGACATGAATGCAGGTAAATTTCCAACATTAGTGACTCATCAGGAATCCTTGGAGTCAAAAGTTAATGAAACAAAAGCAATGGTGAAGTTTCAACTTAAGAAAGTTCTTTGTATGGGTGTTGCTGTTGGAAATTGCGCAATGGAGGAGAAGCAGATTTTCCAGAATGTACAACTCAGTGTCAATTTCCTTGTCTCATTATTGAAGAAAAACTGGCAAAATGTAAGTTCAGATTCAGAGGCCTTGTATTAGTATTACACTTCTAAATGTTTGAGCATTGAAGTCTTCAAGTCCGAAATATTCAAATATAATGAAATAATGAAATGTGGATCTGATCTTACCCGCTATTCCCTCTAAAATCAAGGATGGAAGTAATAAGAATATATGGGGTTTTGTATTTATAGTAGGCTCTCAGCTTGTCTACGTGTGTTATTTACCAAAAAGCATGAACATATTTGAAAGTGTTCTATTACTGCCAAATGCTTCAATAAAAAAAGGTGTAGGCAAGTGCTGATGTTGGGTCTGTTAGCCTTATGGGGAGTTTTTACAAATTAGGATGGTAGGTTTAAAGGTTTTGTTTTTAATGATGTGAAAGTAGTTTCTGTAAAAGCTCCATCAGTTTGCGATGAAACCAAGGCATGGAGTGACAATTTGATTAAGCCTCTACACTCTAACTAATGGGTTGACCAGTGCAATGCTTGAGGCTGTAAAGAGAATATTGTCAAAACATAGATTTCTGTTCATGAAATTGTTTGTTTTTGTTCCATAACCTTTCTTGGCTGTTGATCTCTTTATACCTCTCGTTTTCATGTTAAACAGGTGAGGTGCTTATACGTGAAGAGTACAATGGGGAGTGCAATCCGCGTATTTTAGATCCACATATCTTCTGTCCCAGATACAGGGTAGTTACTAGTTAGCATTGGTGAAGAAGCCTCTTTATGTTTATGGACCTGCTGCTGTAAGCAAGACATACTTGTGGACGGTTGATGTCCCTTTCTTTTACCTAAGTTTCTTTTGATATAAATTTTGTTTGATGTTGACATTTTTGTTCAATCTGATGTCATTGCTGACTGAATTTAAAATTTTTGCAATTACATCTGCTTTTGTCGTTTACTTGGCTTTAATCTGAAACTTCAGACTGCTTAAGTATTATTCATGATCTGCATGCTAAAATTATCCGTGGGTAGATGAATTGACTGACTCTGACCGGTTAGCAATTTTTACTGTGTTTATAATTTTGCATCTCCAATTGATCGAAGTGGATTCAAGATGTTGTGGCATATTTCTTGACCAATTGCTTTAGTCTGATGTAAACTGTTAAAACTGGTTGGGGAGTTTTTTTTTTTTTTTTCGTGATAGTTGAACATAGCTGCATAGAAAGCATGCATAGACTCATTTTTGAGAGAGAAATTGGACTCCAAGCCAGTCTTCCAACTTTTCATTAACATCAACTAATCAATACTATCTATAAAAGAAGTTGTCTGTATGAATTCGACATCTGGAAGTTGATTTTGCGACTTGGAATTCTGATTTCTCATTTGCCATAGTTATTCTTACATGGAAAATTTAGTTTACATGTTGGGATTTGAAATTTCTCAATCTTAATCAGATCTATCTTATTAATAGTTTTTTTTCCGGAATTAGTGCATACAACCCCCCTAAACTTTAATCCGTTTGCAAATAGACATCTTTAACTATTTTTTCGTCTCAATTAATCTTTAAACTTCTACTATTTATAACATTAATCCTTAAACTTCTACTATTTGTAACATTAATCCTTCTCGCTAATGATGAATAAATTCAACAATTCATCAAAATGATTAAAATCTAATCCTTAATCAAAATCTAAAATCATAATTTTTTTAATTAAAGTTTTTTATAAAACATGCTACTGTATATAATGTTATTTTTTAAATTTAAGCTATGGGGATTATACCCACAGTTCCAAATCGTTTATTCTTTACTAAAAAATAATGTACGAATTGAATATTTATTAAAAATTAATTTTTAACCATATAGAATTTTTAAAAACATTTTAACTTTAGTGATTGTTTTCAAATAAAAAGTATAAACTATGTAAATTAAGAACTTCATTTCTACAACCTATTAATAACATTTTAATTTTAATAAACATGTTTTATAGAAAAATTTTAATTAAAAAAGTTATGATTTTAAATTTTGACGAAGGATTGAATTTTAATCATTTTAATGAATGGTTGGATTTATTCATCATTAGTGAAAAGGATTAATGTTACAAATAGTAGAAGTTTAAGGATTAATTGAGACGAAAAAATAGTTGAAGGATTGATTTTACTAATTGCAAGAGTTTAAGGATTAATTGGGAAGAAAAAATAGTTGGAGGTGTCTATTTGCAAACGGGTTAAAGTTTAGGGGGGTGTATATGTACTTTTCCCTTTTTTTTCCTGACACTTGCTTTTTATTTTTTCTGCTTCTGATGACATTTTTTTCAAATTTATTATACTCTTAATACTTTCCAAGTTTGCATACTCTCAAATTTTTTTTTGGCTTAATTGCACTTTTGGTCCCTCAGGTATCACGATTGTGTAATTTTGGTCCCCCAGATTTTAATTGTGCCAATTGGGTCCTCCAAGTATCACGATTGTGTAATTTTGGTCCCCCAAGTTTCAATTGTGTCAATTGGGTCCCCTACGTATCATGATTATACAATTTTGGTCTCCGAATTATCATGATTGTGCAATTATTAACGTCAGTAGCCTGCATAGAACACGTGGGACTGATTTGACACTTAGTGAAGTCAACTTGACATTTTACGAGACATTCTTATAAGACATCATTGACATCTCATATAATTTAATGATCAAATGCATATCATTAAATGTCACATAAGAATGACACGTAAGCTGTCAAACTAGTCTCATTAAGTGTCAAATCAATCTCACACGTGCTTCGTAGGCTATTGATGTTAATAGTTGCACAATCGTGATCCTTGGAGGACCAAAATTACATGATCGTGACACTTGGGGGACCAAAATTGCACAATCATGATACGTGGGGAACCCAATTGGCGCAATTAAAACTTGGGGGACCAAAATTGCACAATCGTGATATTTGGAGGACCTAATTGGCGCAATTAAAACCCGGGGGGCCAAAATTGCACAATCGTGATATTTGGAGGACCTAATTGGCGCAATTAAAATCCGGGGGACCAAAATTGCACAATCGTAATACCTGAGGGATCAAAAGTGCAATTAAGCCTTTTTTTCTTCTAATTATTAACTAAATTAAAATTACATTTTTCGAAAATAGTCAAGTTTATTGTTAGTTATTTGATTTTTTATTGGCAAAATAGGCCTTTTCGTCCTACCCACTTTGTTTTCTTTCTTTTATGTCCGTTCTTGAAGTTTTTAGCGTTGGACATATTCACCCTTTCGTAGTAACTTCATTGGTTATTCTAATATTGAATGTTTTAGGAACGGAATCGGAGATTGAGGTTACAAGACTTTTAGGTTATAGTTTAATTGGCTCAACTTATTCAACCAACGCAAATGACTAATAAATAACTAACTAAATAAAGTATTAAATTTCATAGGTAATACATGCATATCATAATTTATAAGTGAAATTCATAAAAATTCATAACAAATACAAGTTTGTATAATATAAATTCAAACATCAAATCTCAAACCAAACAACAAATCATATGACATTTATGACTTGTCAAACATTGGTGCATCCCATTTCTGCCTTAGGTTTAAATGTTCTAAGATTTGTTATTTGGTTTGAGATTTGATGTTTGAATTTATATTATGCAAACTTGTATTTGTAATGGATTTTTATGGATTTCACTTATAAATTATGATATGCATGTATTACTTATGAAATTTAATACTTTTTTTATTTATTTATTAGTCATTTGATTCAACCGCGGATTGAACAGGTTGAACCGATTGAACCATGACCCGAAGGTCTTGTCGATTCGATCTCTGGTTCGGTGCTTAAAACATTGATTAAAAGAGTAATCGACAAAGTTATGATGAAAGGGTAACAGACAAAGAAAAGGCTTAAACCAGAGAAAGAATTGGTAAGGTGATAGAAAAAGTGAATTTCCCCATTTCTTTTATAGAAAATATCCCATGATTTGCTATCAGTTTTCATCGAATTACATGAATAGATATAGCAACAATGGAATTTATGTTCTTTTTATTGAATCATATGAAATTTTACCTAACTTTGTGTACGAAATACCTATTTGAAAAGAAGAATAAATAGAATTTAAGTTATAAATGGAAATGAATTAAAAACTCCAGAAGTCGGTGTCTAGGTGGACCTTTTTAAAGAATATCAAATCAAAAAATGTCTTCCATTAGTATGATATTACATTTTCCAATTCGATTGGATACCGGAGAAAAATGAACCCATTTCATATGATGGGAGTTGCTAGTGTATTGGGCATTGCCCTATTATGCGCTATTCATGGTTCTACCGTGGAAAATACTTTATTTGAAGATGGTGATGATGCAAATACATTTCGTGCTTTTAACCCAATCGAAGCTAAAGAAACTTATTCAATAGTCACCGCTAACCGCTTTTGGTCCCAAATCTTTGGGATTGCTTTTTCCAATAAACGTTGGTCACATTTCTTTATGTTATGGAAAAAAATGCAAGACTACTTTATGTTTGTTTGAAACAGAAGAAAGATCTATTTTGGCACCAAAAATAGTACAACGGACAGCAGAAAAGATACAGTTGATTCGAAAAAAGTTAAGGACCGCACATCGTAGACATAAAAGTTACGCTGGCAAAAGCCGAAGACCCTTAGAACTTCAAGAAGGTAAACATATATTTTTTAAGGTCACTCCTGTGACTGGGGTTGGCAGGGCAATTAAGTTTAGGAAAGTAACTCCTCATTTTATTGGGCCTTCCTATATCCTTAGGAAGATTGGACCCATAGCCTACCAACTTGCTTTGTCACCGACTCTTGCTAACTTACATGATGTTTTTCATGTTTCGCAACTCCGGAAATATATCCCTGATCCATCTCATGTCATTGAGGCCAAGTCAATATAGATACGTGAGAACCTTACTTTTGAGGCACGACCACTTCGAATTTAGTTTCCAAGATATAATAACTCCAAATTATAATTGTTTTTGTTTTTTTATTAATTAAATGGAGAGAGACTTATTAATGCTTGTTAGTGAGAGGAGAGAAAGACTTCAGAATAAATAAATAGGACAGAAACTTTTTTATTTTATCAACAAATCACAATTATTAGGAGAGGAGAATTATTATGTAGAGTAAGTAATAGTTAATCTTAAGCTGTGCAAGATAATCTTGCACAGGTTAAAATATCATTAATATCATTTACTTTCTCTTCTTAAATATCATTCCCATTTTCATTTTTCCTACACACGGTACATTTCTGAGAGAACCCATCCCTCTCTCCTACCACTCTCATTTACTCCCATTTACTTACTACTCTCCACTTAATAGACTCTCCAGGTAACCTTTCTTCTTCATGACTCTTCACTCCCTTCCTTTCTGCTCCACGGTTCCCTCCCTCTCTTCCATTGTTTTATTTTGTTTTCCTCTTCTTGTTTTTCTTCACAGCTCTATCTAGCTTCAAGCACCTAAATTTTTCTTGTTCTTGTTTCATGGTGGTGAGAAGAATAAAGCATTAAAGGGGAGGGGCAATCTTGACCTCACAATTCTCTCCTAAAACTGTAACACTAACAAGAGGTAGGGAGAAGGTGATCTTTGTTCATGAAACCCGGAAATGGATTGCATGATATAGTCAAAGAAAGAACTTGGGGTTTTGAGACTCTCTAACCCAAAACCCTAAAGAAACCCTACGACCTTAAACTTCTTCTTCTACACCTTTTCTTTTTCTTTTTTTTATTGTTGCTTTCGAAAGAGTCAGTGGATTGTAAATTTTTTAATTTTGTTGTACTCTGATATAATGGAAATAACGACCCCTCCCCCTGCATGATTGTTTGCTGCGTTTAAATGGTGGGGAAAGGATTATGGTTGCATGCATATGGACTATTGTATTAGATTTAACATGCATGTGAAATTTACATCTTTAAAGCCATGAATGATTGCTATTTGGTGGTCATAGGAGCTTGATACATGTTGCTATTATAGTTGAATACACTATATATGTATATTGCTTCTAGTATAAAAGGATATGCTTAACAATTTTTTTTATAACTTAAGTATATCAAAGTTCAAATAAAATAACCATGCATGGAGCTATTTTCTAAGTTTCATGTCCTATCTCAGCATGGGAAGAAGAAAGAAACATCCTCTTTTGTTCTTGATTGTCTGATTATAGTATTATATTTATTTAATAGTTCATTGATTCTGGTATGTTCAATTTTTTTCTTTTTAGCAAATATTTGGTATTTCCTATCTCAAATCTGAAACACTTAATTTGATTTTTTACTGTCAAATCATTAGTTTTCACAGGACTATTTGTTAGATAGTAAAACTTTAGATTTACTTTTATATATATATATATATATATATATATATATATATATATATATATATATATATATATAGTCAATCAAATTATTGAAAGGCAATTAATTGGTTCGTTCATAAGAAAACTATCTACCCGTGGAAATCAGGTTTAAGTTATAATTGAACTATCATCGGTATTCTTGTTTAAATATAAAGTGTTTTATTTATTTATTCATCCTCTTGTTATTTTATTTTAATAAGGAGTTGAAGTTTGGAACTGGTTTTATAAAGTTAGAATAGTAATACATATATTGTTAGTAATATAGGAATTTTAAATAATAATTTTATAAAAATTAAAATATGTTCTTTTATCCTTATTTTAGAAATAAAATATATATTTACTTTCAAGATTAGTGTTTCACACTCAGAAAGTTACTAAGGTTTATATCTAATTGTTTGAGGGAATTTATAAGTTATGCTTGTATTTGTTGTAATATGATGATAAGATAAACATCTTGTTGACTAAGTTAAACATCTTGTTGATGTTATACATCTTGTTGATGTAATAAGCGAGTTATACCTTGTTGGTGTGGACAGGTACCCTCCATGGAGAAGGTTTTTTGACCCATATGTTTGCATGAGTATTATTAAGATAATTGAATATGAATGACAGTTTCTACTGTATGATGTTATTATTGCTGTGTGAATTTAAATCTATTTTTGTTTGTTTTCGGAAATCAAAAATAAATTTCATTATGATGGTTGATTCCAACTTCTCATTCGAATGGTATCTTTTGGACTTGCTTATTCAGTATAATCAGACTCTCCACTGCTTATGTCTCAATGTAACAGCGACTATTTTAATCTATTATGATCCTATACCAAAATTGTCTCTCCTAGTGACTCTTGGAGGCTACATTGTTTTCTACCACTATCATAAGTAGAGGTTTGCAGCAATAGAGGATTTTTTTAAGACTTTTTTTTTAAAAGAATGACTTTATGTAGTCATTTCTCTTAGTAGTACATAGGAGGATCTTTATAAATTTTGACTTGATGTAACTTGTACCTCCTTTTACTTGTATTCCTCTACCGTAAGTACATATAGGTGAAGGTTAGTAAATCCCATATTTGCATCCTAGATATATATACATACAGTAGAGGAATACAACTAAAAGGAGGTATAAGTTACATCAAGTCAAAATTTATAAAGCTCCTCCTATGTACTACTAAGAGAAATGATTAGATAAAGTCATTCTTTAAAAAAAAAAAAAGTCATAAAAAATCCTCCACTGTTGCAAACCTCTACTTATGGTAGTGGTAGAAAAACAGTATAGTCTCCAAGAGTCACTAGGGGAGGCAATTCTGGTATAGGATCATAATAGATTAAAATAGTCGTTGTTCCATTGAGACATAAGCATTAGAGAGTCTGGTTATATTTAATATGCACGTCCAAAAGGTACCATTCAAATGAAAAGTTGGAATCAACCATCTTAATGAAATTTATATTTGATTTTCGAAAAAAAGAAAAGGGTAAGATATTTAATACTCAAGGTAATATAGCCTAAATTAGATTTAAATTCACACAACAATAATAACACCATACAGTAGAAATTAGGGGTGTTCATCAACTGACCCAAACTAATTCAAACCGCAAAAATCAAACCGAAAAATTGAAAACCGAATAAACCGAATAAACCGAAAACCGTAAAAAACCGCTTTTTTTCATTGGATGGGATCGGATTTCGAATCCCATAGTGAAAACCGATCCAATCCAATCCAAACCGACCTACTATATACATATACTATTATTTTTTAAATTATAGTACTTAAGCATTATTTTTCATACTTTTATGAACGAACACTCTCATTCTCTTTAATATTTTTGTTGGAATTATCAAATACTATACGTATTGGCATTTGTATAGTTATTCATGTACCTCGGAATCAATAGTTATTCATATACTAGAAGATTTCATGCATGTACTTAGGAGCTAGAACTACATTAATTCTAGTATATATATGTTTAATGTTGGTTTTCGACTTAATAAAACTATGTAATGATGTATCGGTAAAAACATCCAATCCAAACCGCAAGTTGTTTTCATCATTGGATCGAATAATTTTTTGGCTCAAAACCTATCCGATCCAATCAGCGAACACCCCTAATAAAAATTGTCATTCATATTCAATTATCTTAATAATACTCATGCAAACATATGGGCAGAAAACCATCTCCATGGAGGGTACATGTTCACAGCAACAAGGTGTAACTTGCTTATTATATCAACAAGATGCATAACATCAGCAAAGTGTTTATCTTAACATCAACAAGATGTTTAATTTATCATCATATTAAATCAAATATAAGCATAACTTATAGGAAAGAGAAACGGCTTCTCTAGGAAATGTACCGTGTGTGGGAAAAATGAAAATGGGAATGGTATTTAAGAATTAAGAGTGAGTAAATGATATTAATATATTTAAAAAATCTGGTTCACTTTGTTTTCACGCGTACACACATTACCACACTATCTCTTACCATTACTCAATTTATTCACATATACATGGCACCAATGCACTTACACGTTGCAGTACATCATTACTGGCACTTCTATTTCCTAAAGAAAAACGTTGGGTATAGACATTATATATAGATATATATATATATATATATATATATATATATATATATATCACTCTATTTCACGCTGCACACATAGATTGATGGTGTAAAACCACTTTACACACATCCAATAAAATTGTGCCACATCATCTTATTAGTTAAAATAATTTTAATTCATTTAAAATCGTGAACGAAATTATAATCTTCATAATGTTCTTCCTCTCAACGGAACAGCCTCAATCCCACTTTCTTCTTGTCATCAAAAAACCAATATAGTCCCGCTTTTTCTCTATTCCTTCAACCCATCAGGTATTCACAAACTGAGATTTTGTCTTTCATGGACAATAAAAAAACAATGCATGAATGATTTTTTTTAAAAAATAAAAAAAATAAAATGCATCATAATTGAATTGAAGGCAAGCAGCAACAAAGGAGTAATATTCACAAGATGAAATGCAACAAAAATCAAGTGCCAAGTTGTTGTTGCAAATATCTATAGGAACCCATCGAATAACAAGAACCCAACAATGTCCATAGGTACGTTATTGGCATCTCAACCCATGTCCCAAAATCCATTTCCAAAAATGACAGAGAATTACAAGACAAAACACCTGAGAGAAAAAAGAAGATGAAAGTGGTGTTGCAGAGCGAGAGGAAAGAAACTTCTAATTTTTTTTAATTTTTAATGTCATTGCTTCAACAATACCCACTTATGTGCTCTCTGCACAAAAGCAGAACATGCAATTATGGATTCTCCTTTTGCCAATCATGTAAATCTTTAGGAGTAATTCATCGAATTGATTCCAGAGCTAAAATATATATGAGATTTTCCCTACTACCCCCAGCGTATCTAAAACATCTTGTTTTTTTAAACATGAAAAGAAGCCATTGCAATTGCAGGAAATACTAGGCCCACTAAAGGCACAAAAATGGAGGGTAAGTTAATCATAGAATGGGTACCTCGATTAGGGTATTTTAAGATAGGCAGAGATGGAGAATGTGGGGTGGGAAACAATGTCCCATCAGATTCATTTTGTTTTAAATATTTAATTTAATTCATAAGATGATGTGGCACAATTTGATTGGATGTAGGTGTAAAGTGATTTTACATTGTCCGTGCATATAAATAGATAAATATATATATATATATATATATATATATATATATATATATAATTTAGAGTAGTGTTACTAACTTGGATAGATTCTCTAACATTATATGCATACCCTTAAGCATATTTAAATCAAATAATAATTTATTAAAAAAATTATTTTAAACTTACTCTATTTTTCTCCTAAAAGAAGTCTTAGAAAAAATGGGGATGTAACATAACAGGAGTTCAAATTTCTGACCGGCTGGTTTCTAAGAACTAGCCCTGTTCGCCAGTTCAACTGGTTCAGACCGATTCAATCCGGTTTTCATGGTTTTTTGGCGGTTCTTTGGGACTAGCGGTTCTTGGGACTTGCTATTCTTTGGGGCCAACTGAAATGTAGACACGACCAATTCTCGGTTGAAGCGGTCGGTCAGGTTCGGTTCTAAAAACATTGCTATTAACTGTGTTATAATTTTTTTATCATCTTTTTTGGCACAACCATATCAGCCACCTTTGTAGTCACCAATCTCAAACCACTGTCAAACGGACCCATATATCACCCCAAAGAATGGGAATGACCAAAGCATTGAAACAAATAATTGTTCTTGTGTTTGCTCTAATGTATTCATAAACTGAAGGAGTAAAAGGAACACAATCACAAAGAGATAATAGAGTTGGCGAGTTAGGGTTTCAAATTTAACTCATTATGTCATTGTGATTGTTGGCTTTCGCTTCGCTGGAGAAAACTCTTGCTCCGATCACCCCACCCTTTTGTTTTTACCCTTTTCCGATAAAGGTTCGATTTTTCCGATAAACGGTTTGTAATGCTTTGGTGACGTAAATAAAATTTGTTTCTTTTGATCATTTGAGTTTGGGGGAATTCTTGATTTTGACCCTGAAGCAAAGGTCTTTACTCAAAAGTTTTGACTTACTATACTAGATTTGGTCGGGTTTTGTTTCTTTTCGATTTTGCTTCAATAAACTCAACATGACTGTGTCATTAACTCATTGTGATTGAAATTTTAGGATTATTGTGGATTTCTTTTGTACATTTTGAGGAATATAAAAATAACTAAAATTTATTCTTTTAGAATTTGGATAATGAACTTTTTTGTGCATTCCCGAGAGTATTTTATATAATTTATGACAATTTTATGGTAATAGATGGTACCTTTGGTGGTAATTTGCAGGGATGACAATGGGTAAGGTATGAGTAGGGTACTATAGTATCCGTTCCCATACCAACGTTTTGAAAAAATACCCATACTCGGCAGGGTCGTCTTAAACATTTTGGGGGCCCTGTTCTAATCTTAAAAATTGGGCCCTTAATAAAAAAAGGACAATTTTAATAATTAAATATTATTTCAAAAAAAAAGGCAATCTTAAATATTATTTCAAAAAGGACAATTGTTCTAATCTTAAACACCCACTTCAGGACAATAAATACAAAGAAGATTATTAAAATTCTACCAATACAACTTCAAGCTAATATCAATCTTCTAACTACTTAAAAAGAGCCTTCTTTCTAACACTTTTTTTTTTGTCAAAATAAATTTTGGGGGCCCCAAATTTTGGGCCAAATTTGAGGCCCTGTGCTGTTACACTCCTTGCACGCCCTTATCGACGGCCCTGATACTCGGACCCATACCCTCGTGGGTAGTAACTTCAATACTCGTATCCTTCCCCTCTGGATACCTAAGTATTCGTACCCGCACTTTAATAAAAGAAATTTTAATTAAACAATAAAATACTTAAACTCTTGTAAACTCTTTCATTCCAAACTAAAAATGTAATACATGGATCTAATAATCAATTTGCGAACATAAAATGTAAAGATTTTAATACAAAGTATCCAATAATCAATCTCCAAAATATCAAGTAAATATTACGATAAACTTCACAATATGTCAGATTGTGTATATATAAAATAAAATATTATATATATATATATATATATATATATATATATATATATATATATATATATATATATATATATATATATATATATATATAGGAGATATATCAAGTGAGAGGAGTGTTTTTATATGAGAGTGAGACGAGCAAATTTTAGCCTTTGGATCAAACCATGAATGGTCAAGATTAAAGCATAAAGTCACATGACTTTTTTAAGTGGTCACATGACCACTAACCAACTTTTAATCTTGACTATCCATGTATGGTTTTAATGGCCAAAATTTGCTCCTCTCACTCTCACATAAAAAACCCCTCTCACTAGATATGCCCTATATATATATATATATATATATATATATATATATGGCGGGGTGGGTACTAGAGTACCTGTACCTGCACCTATCCCCATTAATTTTTGCAGGTAATTAGCCGTACCCGTATCCATACCCAATTAGCGGGTAATTATCCTACCCATAGCGGATAAATTTTGTGGGTACCCAACGGGTCCGATATCCATTGCCATCCTAATAATGTGAGGCTGGTGTAGATGATGTCATGGACTTGGCAGCGAGATGGTGGTTGATATGGTTGTATTTCAAGTTGACGGTGAATATGGGTGTTTAATGATGGTTAGTGATTGACGGGGAAGAGGTGGCTGGTATGGTTTGTGACAGGGAACAAGATGAAAAAAAAAAAAAATTATAATAGACGACGTTGATGGTGTAACTGATGGAGTTATCATGGAAGGATGAACTTGTCTAAGGGTGATATTGTATTTGCAGAGCCTACCATTTTGTAAACTCCCTTGTAGACTAGATTGGGAGAGAAGGGAAATTTTTTTGAGATTAATTTTTATGTACTTTCAATGTAAATTCACTTTATACGAACATCCAATTATATTTTGATATCTCATATTTCCTTGTCATGTCACCTTAAGATTAAATAAGTTTTAATTTAATTAATTTTGTATTAAAAAAAATAGAATCCCCCACCCCACCTTTTACTCCTCTCCAACCCTTTCCATCAGCGGAAACAAGAAACTGCCATCAACCATATATTTTTCAGTGTCTCTTTTCTATCGCTCTTTCCCTTTTCATTCTTTTCCGTTGATAGGAGGTTCTTGACGGTGGTTCTTGACGGTGGTTCTTGTTGGTGGCATCTTTGAGACAGTTGGAGATCAGGAGGACGCCGGTGATAACTAGGTGATTGGATGTGGTGGGGGACCTGTGGTGGTGGCCGCTCAAATTCATCTCTTCTTATCTCAACTTCATCATATGATGCATCGCGGTGCTCCGTGTGGAGGATGGATCTGTGGGGATGGGTTCGCGGTGGCTTGAATGTGGATTTGCTTGGCGGCAGGTCGTGGTAGTACGACGGTGAAGGTGGTTCTGTTGTGCTCAGGTGGTAACACGGTGGGCTATTGGTTCTTTTGTGCTTAGACGGTAACGTGGTGGTTTTGCTATGCTCAGACGGTAACGTTATGCTCTGCAGTTTGGGTTTTTGGGTGTGAGGAGGTGAGAGTGAAGATGAAAGATGGTGTGGATGAAGTGAGAAATGAGAAAAATTGAGAAAAAATGATACTGAGAGAAGATGATGAGATGTAGATGGCATGGGGGAAGTTGCTGAAAGAACGTGGGAGTGAGGCAAACGAATTTAGGATTTGTTTATAAAATAAAATAAAATTAGTTTAAAATAAATGTGAGGTGGCAACGAAACATGAGGTGGTCAAATATAATTGGATCGCAATGTAAAGTAACTTTACAGTGACAGATATAAAAATTAATCTTAATTTTTTTTGGGTTATGAGTTTTTTATTATTTACATACATATCTATTCTTTTTTTTATCCATCAAACCAAGTAAAGGAAGAGAACCTTCCTTCTTTCCATTAGTTGATACAATCAATGTTAAAGTCGAATCAGATAATAAATCGAAAAAACGATTTCATTTTAGGTTTAATCATTTCAACTGGATGGTCTAATCAGATGATGTCATCAATATAATCAATATAATCACAACGAAATGATTTTTTATATATTCATAATATAATATTATAATGAATGAACAAACACACGATGAAGATGAACGCTTCTAGCCTTCTTCTGTTCTGTTGTTGCACTGCCACATTGTTGGTTTTTTGTTTATGTTTTATGCATTGCTGATTAGGTTTTCTTTTTATCCCACCTTTTTGTTGTGCTGTTATTTACTCTCTTTTTTTTCTCTTTTAAAATTTAAAATTTATTTTTAGAAAACTGGTATGTTTCGATTTAAACTGGTCCAACTCGATCAACCGATGTAAACCGGTTTGATTGTAGGATCAGTTTTGACCTCTAACTAGGACTAGACAAGAAGCCGATTCTTGATTCAACCGATCCGTCTGACTAGTCTAGTTCATAACATTGGATACAACAAAGAGAGATTTGAATAACATTTTAAGAAAAGCAACCATTTAAAAAATCAAGTAACTTTTTTAAGTAGTAAATCCAACTTTCATAAAGTTGAATAACTTTTTCAAGTTTAGGCATGCACAAAACTTAGGTATTATTCTTTAGGTACTTGTAGTGTTGTTTCTAAGATCAAGAAGACATGTGTAAGAGTTATTCTCACAAAGTGTAGTGTAAATCTTGTATTGGCACTGCCTATTGGACACAACCAATTAAAATGTTAAAATAACTATAAAAGAGGATTAGTATGGATTTGTTGTATTTTTAAATTGTTATTTAAGTAACTATTGAGAATTTGATTGGTTGTGCCCAATAAACAATGAAAATGCAAGACTTTCTCCAAAGTGTATCACCGATTCACCATATATAGACTTTGGCTCTGTTTGGCAAGTTCAATAAGTCAACTTATAGCTTATTTGACTAGCTTATAAGCTAGTTTGACTAAAATAGAGGTATTTGACAAACAAGCTTATCTCACGAGCTTATAACTTTTCTTCATAAGCTATTTTATTTGGCTTATAGGTTATTGACTTTTCTATCATTTTTATCCTCATTCATTTAATGAAATTTTCACTTACTATATTTGTCATAAATGTCCTTTTATGTCATTTTATATTTTATAAGTTACTTCAACGACTAATTTTACCAAACACTTAAAATTTAATCAGTCAACTTTTCAGCTATCAGCTAAAAATTAATTTATTAACTATAAGTCAGCTTATGAGTGATACACTAGCTTATTAATCATTTTTGTTAAAAGAGAGCCTTTAAGAGGTGGATTGATTTAAATATTTAATAATTGATAATTTATAATATGAAAAAATATATTTCCTAATCCATCAAAATCCAAGGGTTACACAAATCGTGTGCTTTTGGGCATCCGGATCCTCCGCCGCAGCAGCGAGCAGCGAGCAGCGAGTATAGCGGTTCAGTCGCGCAGCGCAGGCATCGGTAATCTTGATTGCAGCATAGCTTTGAAGGTTGAGAATGCACAATCTCTCCGCTACTCAAACCTCCAACGTCTATTCCTTCAAGGGTTTCTCAAACTCACGCTCCAATGATCTTCATTTCCTTACTCTCAACCCTCCCTCAACTTCCAGTAACTAACTTCCCTCTCTCTCACTCTTTCATTCTTCTCTTCACACCTTTCTTATCTATATTTTTATACTCAACAGGAAAATCTCCACCTTCTATTCACTGCGCTGTTCGATTCCGTCCCTGCATCGATATACACAAGGCATGGCATGCCTCCTACCCCCACTTTTTACTGTCTCATTTGTTTTTTCTTTCTCATTTTCTCCATATAATTTCTTTATTTTTACTAAGTTAATATTTCATTAGTGTTTAGTACCGCATGAAGGGAAATAACCAACTGTATTTTATGTGATTGTGCTTTTTTGTGGGATGCTATTATTATAACTACCACTCAAGCTTAAAAGGATAATTTTAACGTAGAGCTATAAGACTTGCGATGTTGTATGTAACTGAATGTTGGGCGGTAAAGAGCCACCTAGAGAGTAAAAACTCAATGTAGCAGAGATGAGGTTGTTGCGTTCGGGGAGGGTACACACTAATCAAGATAGGATCAGTAATGAATGCTGTGGAGAGAAAGTTGACCTAACACCTATTGTAGAAAAGATGGTAAAATCCCATCTTCAGTGGTTTGAGCATGTGTGGAGAAAACTTCTAGAAGCCCCAACAAGGACGGTAGATCAAATCGAGGGTAACAAAATAGTTAGAGGTAGATGGAGTTGGAGACCAAGACAAATTATAGGCAAAATCATTAAGAAGGATTTAGTTGGAAATGGTTTGTCTATAGATATAATTTATGACAGGACTTTATGGTGGTGTTTGATTCATGTAGGCAACCCTACCTAGTATGACAAAGCTTGGTTGTTGTTGTTGATGTATTCATCTGATTTTCACGTTTATTGCAGGGGAAAGTGAAACAAATTGTTGGGTCGACCCTTCAAGATTTGAAGGGGGATGAGTCAAATCCTGTGACCAATTTTGAATCTGATAAGTCAGCAGCAGAGTATGCCAGTCTTTACAAACGAGATGGACTTACTGGTGGTCATGTCATCATGCTCGGTGCAGATCCTTTGAGCAAAGCTGCTGCCCTTGAAGCATTGCATGCATATCCTGGTATTATGCTTTCTTGCCATTTTTCTGGATCCTACCACTGCTTTAGTTGTTGAATGTATGTATAAGAAGTTTTTAACTATCAGTGATCAACAACAATTAATTTAAAAAACTTTTACAAGTTAAAAAACTTAGTTACTATTTTGATGCAGTGCATTTTGGTTTCCATTTAATGTAAAAAATATTAAAGTGATTCTGGGTTAAATTTAAACTCCAAAAAATAAATGCTACTGAACTTGGGGTTAAATAGAGGACATAATTATATGGCCAATGTCCAATTGTATGTTTTTTGTAATTTTTAGTGAGAACTGTCTGTGAGTTGACATTTTTCTAGTTGGTCCTTTCTGTTGACGCGAGACTTCGTATGGGAGTTAGCCTTAGAAGTGCCTATGATCTGCCTTCAATCCATGCTAACATTAAAATGTCTGTCATGTCAAGATTGCCACGTGAATGGCTGCCTTCGAGTTATTTTGTGTTCCCTTTGTCCTTTATGGTTGATGATATGTTTAAAACTTACAGATTTTTCCTCTGCTGAACTTACTGTGGAGGACTGGTAAAATTTAGGCGGTTTGCAAGTCGGAGGGGGAATAAATTCTGACAATTGTTTGAGTTACATTGAGGAAGGAGCAAGTCATGTTATTGTCACATCTGTAAGTTTTATCTCTTTTCTCCTTCTTTTGGTCGTTCAACTTTTTAATTCCCATCAACAATTTTTTCTTTTGATAGAAAAATATTATCAGATGACAAAACTAGAAAGGAGGACAAGTCATGCCCACAAACAAACAAAGAAGAAACATTTATGCATTGTGAAAACATGTCTTACTAAATTGGTCTGCCTTCTTAAATCCACTTCGACTTACCCTTTCATTATATATAGGGTTGGTCTGCAATCCTGAAGAACAGATTCCCTTTAATTTTTATATATAGTTTTTTTATCTAGACTTAGAAATGAAAACACAGAAAATACTCATTTTTTTAAAAGTCGGATGAAAAGCACATTAATTTGAACGGGGATCTTCAATCCTGATTTGTATAAACTCATACTGCAGATTATGTTTTGAAGTCTGAAGAAACCAGCGATGTGGCATTTCTTAATGGAAATGATTGTATTTATTGATTTCTGTCTGTACAGTATGTATTCAACAATGGACAAATGGATCTTGGAAGGCTAAAAGATCTTGTTCAAATTGTCGGAAAAGAGAGGCTTGTATTGGATCTCAGTTGCAGAAAAAAGGTACAAATGGTTATCTTTTTATTGGAAGTTAGATTGTGTCCTAGAAAAGGTTATACTCAAAGAAAGATGAAGTATTTTAATAGTTGGCCATCAGTATTCAAATGCTCAGGTACAATCCCATGTAATCTGAGGGAGAGGAAGTAATCAGTAATTAGGAAATAGTTTCATATATTGATAATTTGACACACATGTTAATAGTCAATACAATTTTATTATGTTATCTAAATGCCCTAAGTCCAGATAAAAGAGGAGGGTTGTGTTAGGTAGGTATTTGATAAACAAACGTAAAAGTTTGTCGAATATTTATGACATAGATAGATGATATGGCTGTGTTAAGATGATAGAATACAATGGCGTTTGGTCTGTGTAACCGACCCTACCTAGTCAGAAAAAGATTTGGTTGAATGTTGTATCTAATGGTGTTAACACTCGTATGCTTTTGCTCATTTAGTTGGAATTTTTTTTTAATTTTGCATTTATTATTTCCAATGTTCAGGAAGGTAAATATGCAATTGTCACTGATAGATGGCAGAAGTTCAGTGATGTGGCACTTGATGCTGAAGTGATGGGATTTCTTGCCAACTTTGCTGATGAGTTTCTTGTTCATGGTGTTGATGTTGAAGGGAAGAAGTAAGTAACAATTGTTATTGTCTTAAGATAACTACATCTAAGGACAGATTCTGTAACTAGAATTAGTTAGAAGAGTAAGAATTCCGCATGTGGCAGAAAAATTAATAATCTACCCCAGAAAGAAATAGAGAAGTGTTCTGTATGCTGCTTGTTCTGTGTTTCTTGGTTTCGTCATTGACACTAGAAGACATATTAAAGTTCTTTACATTATATTTTTGCATTGGTCTTATTCTCTGTATAAATCCTTGTTTAATAGTGATTCCACTTTTTCTACTATCTGATAGGCTCCCACTTTCTTATGTTAAATATTGACAATCAATTTGGGAATAAGATGCATTTAAATGCTCCTACTTGACATTTTATCTCAAGTGCACTGGACTAGTCAAATAATTTCTTTTAATAGTTTTATTTGGAGTGTCTGCAATATCAAATTCGAACTCAATCTGTGATTCTGTATGGATGCCATCAAAGTAGTTTAATTGATAATAATGAAGCATTTTTCTGTTATTGTGTTGTGCTTGAAGAAATTGTTTCAGAATCAGACCTACACTAATCATTTTGGTCTTTATGGGATCTGTTAATACTTATCAAATAAAAAGATACTTTCGAAAAGATCAATTTAGTAGAATGTATTTGGATTTGGTATTTATTTGCATCACTTATCATTTGTTGTCTTGTTAAATGAAGAGTTAATTTGACAAAGCCTATATATTTCATACTTCAATCAAAATATTGTGCAAGTATGTTTCAAATTATCTGTTCTGGTAGTTATTTCAAAATCTTAATTGAAGAATATATCTAGCATTCAATGTTTTTGTTCAAGATAAGCAGAATTTATATATCAAAATGAAAAAAACACAACTCCATCTACATGCATTGGAATACATATCACGTTACATGTTTGGTTGGTCAATGTAGGTTGGGAATTGATGAAGAGCTTGTCGCTTTGCTTGGCAAACATTCACCGGTTGGTAACTGTCTTCAGCTACATTGATTTTATTCTCACCTGTTAACTTTTTTGTTGCATCAAAGTTTTCAAATTGCCTGGATATCATATAAGCGAAGGACTTGGAAAAAAGAATTAATTCTGGCCTTTGAGATATGTATGTCATATGTGATAGCTTATGACCATTGGAGGTATGACTCTGAAGTTTTAGTATATAAATGTCAGTAGTCTGCCTAGATGATGTAGTAAAGGAACTTAATGAAATGGTGCCTATATACATTTCTGTTCAGGGTGGGAAATGTAAGAAAATAACGATTTACTATTGAAAGGCTATGGTTCTGGAATGCTGACTGACAATTAAAAACTTATGTGTTATGTCATATTTCCATCGTGTTTCTCTTTGAATATGAAGTGTGCATATTATTGATACATTTTGATCTTGTCAGATTCCTGTTACTTATGCTGGTGGTGTGACTGTAATGGCTGATTTGGAGAGAATTAAAACGGCTGGGATGGAGCATGTGGATGTTACTGTGGGCAGTGCCTTGGATATTTTTGGAGGGACCATGGCTTATAAAGAGGTTGTAGCTTGGCATACCCAGCAAAAGGCCTCCATGGTTTAGTTAGTATGATTGAGACTTATTGGGGGCGGGGGCGGGGGCAGGTGAGCAAGGATTTGTTAAATTGTATCTCTAAGTGTGTAACTGTGTATCGGGTGATTTTTATCAATCTTTTTATGATTCTAGCATTTGCCTCAATCATTACCTTGTCCTGTGATTCTGAAATCTGACTTGTGATTATTATCTGCCACTGTTCTTATTTGCATCTTTGTGATGTATAAATAAGGCAGATGAAGTTTGTCTAAAATGAACTTGTGTGTAAAACTAGGTATTTCAGATCTCAATGTACTTTAACCCTACTTATTCACTTTACACAAATTCATTTTGGAGGAATTTTATCCAAGTAAGACACTGCATGCATATTTTTCCATGTACAAGAATCTTCTTGTCCTTAGTAGCATTGTATTCTGTTTCTGCATATTAAATGCCGCAAATTGATTGTAGTTTCAGTTATCAAGTTTTTTAGGGATTGTTTTCTGCAGTTAGAAGTTTATTTACCATCAAACTTAGTATATAAAGTCTTCTGTGAAGGGATTTAGCATCAAATTAGTAATAATTTCATAGTACTGTTTTCTCTCCTCTCTGTCTCGCTTTTTCTCCATTTCTCCAATCTTTTTCATTCTCTGTTCTTTATCATCCTGAATTCAGGTCACACCATATGTGACACATTAACTTGGGAGCACCCATGATCACGTTCCTGTCATGGATTGTCAAGCGAGTCGCAGTTTAGATTCTATTGCTATAGTTGAGCCCTCAGTAATCATATGTCCAGGATTTCAGATTGGAAGTAGGATTTGAGCATATACCGTTTTATAAGCAATTTTCTCCTGGTATAATTGGAGCTTGATGTTTTGTTTTGGCATTATGAATTAAAATGTCTCTGTTATTAAAAATAGAATTAATAGTTACTCTGTCAAATCCGTTCTCAATTCCTGGAGTTTTTTGTTTATCAGAATCACTATTTTTTTTTTTAATCAGACCAATTCCTGGAGTTTGGTCGCAAGGATCTTGTGAATTCCCTTAAAAAGATTGAGTTGATGATTTTAATATTTTGATTTTTTCCTTTAAGCCCAATAAAATTACCATTTCAAACACTCACGTGATCATATAAGGCTTAGTCGCCCATGCTAGTTAGTATACATTTACTAATTGTGATGTGTCTCTAAATATTAGAGATTTTAGCTGGATTTGACTTGAGTTTGTCTCTACAGTGAAAAAAAAAAAAAAAATAAGGATGTATTCATCTTTGATTTAATAAAGTGAATAGAGATCTTATTGCTCTAATTGATCTAAAGGTAAATACATTTCTTACTTTCTTACTTTAGGGACAAATTTACCTTAGAAGAGTTAAATCTATTTTGCTCCTTTTTTAAAATCAAAAATATATCTGATCTTAACATATATTTGATTTTTAGGTCAATATGTTACTTTGAAAATAACACTTTCCTTAACATTGCATTGATTTCAGGTATGATTCACTAAATTAAATAAATTTATTTTTTATTTAATTATTTAATAAATTCCATCTGATCTCTACCTAATAATAAAAAATATGTTAAAAAGAATATTAAAAATATTTCTAATATTATTTTACTTCTCAAAAATATCAGTAAACCGGCTTCATTGAGTCGATTCTGCATTACTAAGTCAGCCAAGGGCATGAAATGAAAATGGATCCTCTCCATCCTCTTTTCAGTTAGATGTCAGTCGTTGGATTAATCTAATTTAGAAATCTCTCTTCCTGATCGTTAGATTAATCGAACGGCTAATATTTGATTGGATAGAAGATGAAGAGAAATTTTATACGAAGAGGATCCAGGTTCGCATGAAACACACCTGCTTGGATTGTGAAGTTATTAACTTCCAATAAATCATTTTAATTTTTTTTAATGTGATATAATATGATTAATTCCATTATATATTTTTAGTTTAATTTTGATACACTATTAGTGTAAAAAATTTTATATAATCAACTAATTACAAATCATCAGATGTGTGACTTTTAAGATAATTATTATAAAAGTCAAACATTTTTAATGATTTGATAATTATTACTTGACAGTGTAAAAATTATTTACACTCGCGATACATTACAATTAAATCATATGTTTTTTGTGTGTTCATGATCAACTCCATTAGTGTTAGTGAATGAAAAATAATATTTTCATTAAAAAAATCATTTACTCGCGAAAGAAACACGTGAAAAATAAATCTGAAAGAACGTTCGTCACTCGAGGCTAAACTAGAAGGACTCGAAAGCAATTGGGTGAGTACAGCACTCTGCTCCAACTTTAAAGATCCCTCCAAAATAGATATTTTTAAATAAGTGTTTGTGAATCTGCCAACTCAACGGCAGTACTACTAGACTAATACATCTCATTGGGATTTGTATGTATGTCATGAAAATTGTTACCAAACTTTTTTTTTTTTAATATACTCTCTCATATTAATTAAAATTTAAGAAAGATTCACGTGAATTTATGAAATATATTTAAATTTTAATTAATAAAAAAAATGTGTTAAAAAGAGAGTGTATTATTATCATTTCTTTTATATGAAAGACATGGTTAACACATTGTCATTAAAGTTTTAACATATGAATAAATTTTTTAACTATTAAATAAAAAATTATTAAATACTTTTTATGTTTTTAAATATTGTTTTCGTGAGATTATTTGATATATATTATTATTTTAAAGTTTTTTATATCGTGAATCAATTAGAAATTATAATTATCAGTTATTTTTAAAATAATTAGAATATGAGTTAAGTATATTTAATGTTGTGACAAATTTATAATTGACGGATAGTGTAAAAATTTTTACATTAACATTACACAAAATTTAATGCACCAAATAGTCATTCGTCAAAGTAAAAGTGGATTATGACCTCAAACAACCTTCACCTATTATGTCAGGGGTTTGAATACTAGAGTTTTCACTTTGAGGAGTGATTTATCTAACCACCACCCCCCTATAGCAATACCAGGTCAAACACCAAAAAACATAACAATATCATGCTTGTTTGATTGAGATTATTTTCAATGCAAATGTGAAAATAATAATTTTTTAGATAATTATTTTAAAAATTATATGAGAAAAACTTTTAATGAACATGATTTTTAAAAGGGATTTTGTTTGTATAAAATCTAAAACAAAGGGAAACTTGATCGTTGTTTTCACTGTGTTTTTTGGAAGAAGAGTTTTAGTCGTGGATTGTTTCAACTATTTATTGTTCTTTACTCTATTTTTTGACCTTTTCAAAATTCAGAGTTGAAAACCACATGATAAATCTCTAAGAAGACAAATTTTTTGTTTGATTTTTAAGACAACAAATCTATTTATTTTTCATTTTCATTTATTAATTAAACATAGAAAGATCTTTTAAAACACTTAAAATTATTAAGGTAAATACTAAGCAAGTGTTGATTAAGAAATTACAAATAAAAATTAATTAAAAATGATATATTTAATATTTAATATATAATAATCAGAAATTTGACTTGTGAAACAAAATTTGTATATAATGGGAGCAAGGAAGCACCCACCCATTTTGGTTGGGCAACAAAAACACAGAGATCAGCTTCCAACGCTACAACAACACTAGTGCTATCTATCATCTTGGAGGAACCTGTTCACTTCCCCACAGCCATGGCTATTGCTGGAGCATTGAGTCTCTCCCAATTCTCCGTTTATATGCCTCTTTCACTGCCTAAAAAGTTACCCAGAAACGGGGTGTGTGTTAGAGCCATGTCAGAAACCTCTTCTACTTCTGTTAGCACTCAATCTGATGCTTCCTCATTTGTTCCTCCCCCCAATTTCAAGGCTCCTGAGCCCCAACGGTTTAAAGTGAGACCTGACAAGAGAGGTGAGCTCTTTGGAGCTTTGCTTCCCTTGATCTTTCGCTTTGCTACTGGAGTTTTCATTTCTGGGTAACCTAATTCCCTCTCTGTTAATTTCTCTTTTTCTTTCTTTTTTAATGTTACTCAGTTTTGGAGCAAAAAATTTACTTTAATTTTGACGCTTGTGGCACTAGAAAGTCAAGGTTGATTTAAAAAGCTCACTTACTCAACTCAAGGATAGTTTTTCAGAAAATAATAAAATGATTTAATTGATATACACGATTAATTTAATGATTTTTTTACACTCCTAATTAATTATAAATTGTTGTATTATCACAAATAACTAAATTAAAAGTTATATATAAAATGATTTATAATTCGTTTATAATGTAACACATACAATTTTTCACTTATTTGATGAAAATATCACAATACGTTGATAAGTAATAATATTTTATTATGTTTACAATTACTCATGGAAACAATTAGGTTTAATTGCACTTTTGGTTCCCTATTATTAGTTATGTGTCATTTTGGTCCCTACGGTTTTTTTTTTTTTGTTGTTGCACGTTTGGTCCCTTTATTTTTTCAATGATCAATAGAGAGGAGTCATTGTTTTAAGCGCATATAACCTCTGGTTGAGCTTCTCCCTCCTCTGTCTCTCCGTTTCAACATAATTCAATGCTTCCCCTATATCATTTATCGGGTTCGTTCATCCTTTATGAGACCTTTTCTTTTGTTCTATCACATGGTTCTTAATCACATAAGCTCAACAAAAGGTTCTATGTGCTTAAAGCAGTGATTCCTCTCTATTGATCATTGAAAAACTGACAAACATCGAATTGAAGGACCGAATTTGCAACATTGGAGAAATAAAGGGATCAAATGTGCTAAAAAAACCAGAGGGACCAAAATCGCACATGACCAATAATAGGGGATCAAAAGTGCAATTAAGCCAGACTATTAAAACATTATTTCTTTGTTTTTTAAGGTTATTTTTATTTTCATATGTTGTACCATAGTCATGTATGTCTTGTAATTTTTAAAATTTGTAGTATCAATGTTTTCTTGTTATATTCTGTCTGTGTCCAGTGCATATCTGTACTTCCTAGGATTTTGTCTGTGGTGTTTTTAACATAGGTTCAGTGGAAAGAGAAAATATCAGCTAAATGATTGCATTCACAACATTTGACGTTGTTTAATTTTCAATATGAGTGATTTAAGTACTTCTGCTAGAGGGGCCTAGCTAGGTTGGCGTTATGGCTTTTCTGCTACAAGGATCATGCTAGTGTTTCTTATGCTACTTTGGCCTAATACACTTTAAGGCTATTTCAGAAGGATTGTGAGTAGTGTCCCTTTGAGTCAGCTCAATTGGTTAAGCTGCGAGACATAATATGAGTGCGTGGGTTCAAACCCCCGCAATGCGTTCCGCCCTCTTCTCTTATCCCCTATCCTCTCCTCATGTAAGACCTCTTATGAGTCTTTTCTTAGACAAAAAAAAACTAAAGATTGTTCGTAGTTGGCTTCCGATGAAAGATGATTTCATTAGATGTTATATTTAGAATGTCATGTCACCAAATTGCTGTCAGGATCTACATTCTATGATTAAAATATGTTCCTTATAACAGGAGCCATGCTTTAAGCTGGACTAATCATTTGAAAGGAAGTCTCACTTCTAAAAGTATTGAGTTACAAGTGAATGTATGCCTCAAAACTGGCCAAAAATTTGAATTTATTGTGTTTGGTTGGAGCGATTAACTTGTAAAACTTATATGTTCAAAGAAAGTGGAAAATCATAATTAAGAAATATGTTTTTGCACAGGAATTTTCCTTTTTCTTGATTGTAAAAAATTTATGCTGAATGCATAAATAATTCATATGATTATGACCCAATCTAGTTTATATTATAAAGCTCTAAAGCAGTATCCAAAAGCCTACCCAATATAACTTATGTGCTGGTTTTGTAGATTTTATTTGAGGGTGTTCTTAAGGACTGTGTTATATGTGAACATATATAAAGATACCGGTACAAATTTTGAATTTTTTTGGTTTCTTTTGTGACATGGCAGGTATTCTTTTTCATTTGTTTCTAAGGATGAAATTCCGCCAGACCAATATGCTTTGGAAGTTGCTGGTAGCACCTTCATTCTCTTATGTTTAATGATCATTATTGCATTGGTTAATTAGATCAGTTGTACAAATATATGTTGTGGACCTACAACTGTGGATTAGAAAGTGGAAACATGAAAAGTTGTATGCCAAATTGCTAATGGTTAAGTATTATCTGGATCATTATTTTTCCTTTGCATTGCTTTTACCATAAAATTTTTCTAAAAAAATTCCTTCGAAAATGTTCCAAAGAAAGATCTCTTAAGCTCTCTTACTGAAATAAACATTACTTATCTGATATGTAAAATCCTACATATTTGTTTAGATTGCACTATGGCAGTGCTTGTAAAGTTTAAGTTCCTGAATATGAAATTACAAGGATGCACATTTTTTTATCACCTGTTGCTGTGAAAATGCTGAACATTTAACGATCTTATTTGATTGATTGTATCACAGCAGTTTTACCGTCGAACATTCTTATATTTTTTATAATATAAAATTTGAGGTATTTACTAAAAATATTAGCAAAATATTTATGAAACAGTTCAAGAGTTTTTCCCCCTTTGTATTTATTTTATTTTTTTTGATCTCGTTCCTTATTTCCTTGTTAACCTTGGTCGTATGGTTTCAGGCTATAAGGTAAAAGAAACATCAAAATCAATGTTAGGCCCTCGCCCAGAGAAGCCTATTGAGATATATGAATTTGAGAGGTACTTTATATTTTTCTGTCTATATTTTAAAAATTATTTAGTCAGTTTGCATTGGACTATGTACTTCCTTCTTTCTTTCCCAAAGCAAAGATAAATAACTAGCTCTATGTTTTGCTTATTGTACCTTTACATTAATATTTTGGCATCTTACATGCCACTCTTACTAGTGATCTAATTTCATATGTTGTTTCATGCTCTAATTATGTGCTGTCATGGATCGCTTGCAGTTGTCCATTTTGTCGGAAGGTATGGATTTTGGTTTTGAAGGTTTCACATTAAATTTTTTCAATATTTTTCATGAGAATTTGTTGTCAGTCCTGCTGTGAACATTTATGATGGGGTTACTGTGGGGGGAGGGGTATGGTGCACATAGTTAAGTGGATAAGCCCTTGTTATTATGTTTAGTGTAAGTCACCAAATTGGATTTTTACTATGAGAGGGATAAACTCTTACACAGCCATTATGTTTAGCTTTTGATTCTGGGAATTTAAATTTCAAGATCGGCATGGAGAGGGATAAACTCTAATTTAGCTGTCCACTATCAGGATTAATTGCTTTAGTTTCCTTTCCTTTTATCTGTTTGGGAGAATATTACTCATAATTACAAAGTCGGACATTGAAAATCTGACTGATTGTCTAATAGTTGCATCTTTCCTACCAATTGAGGTTAGCGTGAGTGATTAAAGGCCTCTCGTCCCTTAACCAATGTCTCGGGTTCGAGTCTTGAGTATGAAAAAAACCTCAGCTGGGAGGGATGCCGCCCATCGAGGTGCCGAACAAACTCCCGCGGGAGATTAGTCTCCGTCTCAGGTTGACGGTGGGATACTCCTCGAAGTAGATTAAAAAAAAAAAAAAAATAGTTGCATCTTTCCGTTATGATATTAGCAAGCCTTATTTTTGTTGTGGACTAATATTTTGACTACATTCAGGTTAGAGAAATTGTTGCTATTTTGGACCTTGATGTTCTTTTCTATCCTTGCCCAAGAAATGGCCCAAATTTTCGTCCCAAGGTTGCTCAGATGGGTGGTAAACAGCTGTTCCCCTACATGGTAAGGATTATTCTTAATAGGATACGACAAAACAAAATTAGTAGCTTCTTGATATGATTTTTTGGACGTTATGAAAATGATTAGGAGAAAATCCCCTAACTTGGAACTTTTTTAATGAATTGAGTCTAAATTCCATCCTGTAGTTTATTGTTATGATTTTTGTCACATTATGAAAAGGATGAGGAGAAAATCCACTAACTTAAATCTACTTTAGTGAAATGAGTGCAAAAACCATCCTAGTAGTTTTTTATGAATTTTCTGTCATCTTGCATCACCAATTCTCTTTCAAATTTTCTCTGGAGGTTTGAATTTTAAATTATAAATTTTTAGCTTGAATAAGGTATAGATATCAGATACTCCTGGAAAAGAAGGAAGCTGAAGTCAGTTAGTTAGATCTAATAGAGTTCAGAAGGAGAAATTTCCCAACGGATAAACTACTGTTTGTATTTTGTTAACATACCTATCTTTTGATAATATGAACTGACTTAAATAAAACAGCACAAATAACCATCTAATCTACAGTGAATTTTTGTTTGAAATTTCTGAAACCTTTTACTTACAATACTTTTTTCTTGTTATGTATGTATGTATGTATGTATGTACCTTTTATCACTTTCCTTGTCACACCTAGTGATGATTACCCAGTGTCTCTTTTGAATATTGAATTTTTTTGCCTTCGTTTCAGGTTGACCCAAACACAGGCATTTCGATGTATGAATCAGATGACATAATTCGGTATTTGGTTGGCGAATATGGTTTGTGCCTTCATTTTTACCCTTTTCCGTGTTCTGTGCTTTTGTTTGGTAATCTTTTTCCCATTGCATTTTTATCTATACAAAAATAATGATATATGTAGTAATAGTAGATAAGAGGTGACAACCATAGATTTTAAAAATGTAAATTTAGTAGTTTACATGATAAATGTATAAGAATAAAAAAATGGGAAGTTTAGACAATTACTCAGCAGATATATGTTTAAGCACTCAAACATTGTGTGAGTACTTCATTTTTAAGAGCTTTAAATTTTGTGTAAGGTTTTGGCTAGAATTCTAATTTTGGATGCTATATCGAAAAATATCTTATTGTTGAATGTTGATCATTCATTATCTATTCTTCAGGTGATGGAAATGTTCCTTTTACTTTATCACTCGGATTGTTAACGGTTAGAACCTGACTCCATTAATTTTTTATAGTATTTCAGCGGAAAGTTTAATTCTATCATTCATTTTAGTATCTAAAGGCTATCGTTTTTGTGCAGACACTGACTGCTGGTCTTGGTATGCTTGGTCGTATTAGAAGGGTATAATTATTGTTACATTTTTATTTTTTAAAGTGGGGATGTTTAACTTTTTTTTATTTAGAGATTGTTCGATAAAACTAGCTGTTAGCGGATAAGTTAGATGATAGCGGATAGCCTATAATGAATAGAGGATGAGGTAGCTCATAGCAAATAGCGGATACACTAGTTTATTTTGTGTGGAAGTGTTTGGTAAAACTAACGGTTAAATTAGCTGAAAAATATAAAAGGACATAAAAGGATATTTTATTAATGATTTTACATTAAAAAAAGAGAGAAGAGGATAAATGTAGTATTAAATGAAGATAATAAAGATAAAAGTGGAAAAAAATGAAATGCTATAAGCTCAAACGTTATTTCAAGTAGCGTCTGGAAAAAACGCTATAAACTCATGAAAAAACGTTAAAAGCTCGTGATAGAGGTGCTTGTCAAATATGGCTACTTTCTCATCTGTTATAAGCTCGCAGAAAGGACGTGCCAAACAGATTTATAAGTTACCATTTCTCCATAATTAATGGAAGGAATTACTAGCTATGCCAAGAGGTAGACTGCTAAAAACGAAATTCATTTATAGTTATTGAGATTTCACTTTTATCAGTAAAACGAATGCTTTAGCTAATAATTTTTTTTTTCAGGGGTCAACTTATACTCCAGCCAAGTTGCCTCCGAAGCCACTTAAATTATGGGCATATGAGGTTGGTAAAATAAAAATCTTGCTTGCTTCTTGATACTTAATAAACTAAGGTCTTCTATAGTTCTATCACTAAATTTTAGATTGATATGCAATTCAAATTACAATCTAGCCATTTTCTGCTGCTACAGATTTTTTAAATTTTAAATCTACTTGTTTAATTCTTTCAGGGGTCTCCTTTCTGCAAACTTGTACGTGAAGTCCTTGTAGAATTGGAGCTCCCACACGTGCAATGCAGGTATGACCCCTCTAAACCTCCTCTGCATTAGTTACGGAAAAAAATATCTTTATTGCATTGCTACTAACAAAAACATATAAAATAGTTTAAAATATTGATACATGCTTCGTGATTATTATTAAAAAAGTATCATACAAAAATGAAGGTGATGAAGCATCAAGTTGTAAGACTATGATATCTATTCCTTGGTTTTATAATGCATATTATGGGTTTATAAAGAGTTGGGGTATAATACTATAATACTATGCATACTTGTATTTGTCCATTTACTTACTTTAATATTTCATTTTAGCTGTGCTCGGGGTAGCTCAAAACGACAGATACTATTGGAGAGAACTGGACATTTCCAGGTACTTGGTTTATTTATGTATTTGGTTAGCACAACCACACACATTCATCACTACCTTTTCCTTACATAGTATTTGGTTAGCGGATAATGTGACTGTTGATGGATATGTCTACAGGCGCCATTTTTGGAAGATCCGAACACTGGGATAGAAATGTTTGAGAGTGCAGATATTATAGAGTATCTAAAAGCTACTTATGCTCTTCAGTGAGTGATGTTATGAGAAGAGGATTTTTAACCCAATCTCAATGACTGCAGAAATGTCTCTGTCTTCATTTTCTCTTGAAATGGCAATGAAAATGATTCTAACACTGCGGTAAATTAATTCTTATTGTATCAAAGTATTAAATAGTGGAATCAAGTGCTTCATCATTCAATAATGGTTTGTGGTGGTGAAGACAATGGGTTGCAACTTGCAAGGTTGTAATTTACTTTGTACTTCACTGTTGTTCTACAAGAATGCCTTGAAGATGATTTTATTGACTTCAAACTATACAATTTATTAAGTCCTCGTTTTAGTCCTTGTACGTGTTAATTATAGAAAGTGACATCAAAGTTGTTTTTTTATGATTGAGGGATTAAATTTATGTTAATAATAATGTGGCAGTTAAGTGGAGGTTTATTAATTTATTTTAGTTCAAAGAAAGCAAAATATCAGTAAGTAGGATCGTACCTAAATTTTACTTTGGCTGTTGAAGATGGTCTAGTGAATATTTTGAATAAATATGACCCTCAACGTAGTTCATATATAAAGCAGTATTTGCAAAGGCTACGTAGTAATGGTTATTGCTTAAACTTTTATGAATTTACTGAGGGTGTTCTTCATGCTCAAGAGCTTTGTAGCTGAGAGTGTGTCAAGAATTGAGAGATTCTCGTTGTCTACTTGTCTATAACATTGAACCTATTTTATAACAAAGAATAGGGCCGGGTTTCCAAATAGAGAAATGTTTTTTCACATCAACATGTGACAATAAAATTCGACAACAATTTCTATGATTAACGCAGTCAAAAAACGTGATTAATGAAGTGTTGAGTTTTGATTAATGGGTATATCAAGGTATCGTCATTCATTAATCATCAATTGAGTTTCATTAACTATGATTTTAAATATTATTAACCACGATTTTCATGTTATACACACAGAGACATTTCTTCACTTATTATGTACCGAGGGTATAAAGCCAACGGTTAGAAAGCAATTCTTAAACACAAAAGGCTCTTTCTTGAAGTTATTTGCAGGTTAGGGTTGTCTATTTTATCATATGCTAGGTGGGATTCTAGTCTTAACATATAGCAGGACCCAAAACTTTTTATCATTTAGAAAGATATGCACAAAATAATTTTAATATATAACATGTAAATTAATTGAATCAAGTTCTTCTCTTCTCTATGCCTTGTTGGGTACAAAAGAAAGAAACAAGAAGCATTATTTTTTAGTTATGGGTTCATCGAACTATGAATGACACATGTGAACTGAATTGGATTCAATAGGTAAGGATGGATTTTGCCAGCTTCTGTATGATGGGAAGCAAACCATGTGTGGCAGTGGAAGACTATGGAATCTTTTTTCTTTGGGAATATGGAACTGTGGGGCTCTTTGTTTAAGTAGTGGAATCTGTTTGTCCCTTAACTTTTTGTGATATGGCTTCAATTCCTCATCAGAATAATGGGATATGGCTCTTATGTGTCTGAAAATTCGCGATGAAAGTAATTAAAATTATTTATTTTCTAGTATAATTGTTATCTCTTTCTCTTCCTTGGTTGGCTAGCCCAAAATTATTTCCATCTAGCTTATCCTTGACTTGGTGGTTTGAAATTATTTTCTCTTCCCTAATTGAAGTTGTTAACACCCCTCTTTTTTTGAAGTTTCATCTGTCTCCGCCTCTAAAATTTGTTCTTCCTCCATTATTAAAACCACGACCTCTATCTTCTGCACTTTGGTTGGACCCTGTAATATTAGTGAAATTCACACGTTAGTGAAATTCACACGGCTTTTCAAAGATTTTGAATTTAACTTTTCCGTATTTTCCAACATTCTGTTCACGTGGCTTTTTATGTTTCCTTACAAGTATATATGCAATCGTCTCACATATATATTATGTGACTTTAGGATCGTAGTCACAACATTATCAAACGTGATCGATGTGGTGTGAAGAAAAAACTTGGGGGGTTTCGTCCTCTCAAAAAAGAAAGGTTAGAATTCCCTCTAATTAAGCAATATGTGTCTTTGAAGTTTGCACTAAACACACAAAGGACCGTGCCCTCTCTATAGTCTATACCGGCCTCTTAAAGTGCTTAATTTCTATGCGTCTCCTATCGAATATTGCCTAACCTCAATCTCAGTCACCCAAAGTGGCATACTTTTTATATGCGCATGCATCTCAATCATTTTTCTTCAACTCCTAAGGATGGTCACTCACGTAGAAGCTTCAAAGAAAAGGTCCATTCCATCAAAAATGTTCTTTCTATAAAAAAAATGCACCAAGAATATTTGTCTATATTCATTGTAATCATCCTACTATTTATAGATAATAATTTTAAATTTTCCTCGTAAATCTTCTTAACAATTTCTCTTAGTTATTAAATATAAAATTATTAATATTTTTATATTTTATGAGACATTAAATATATTTATTTTTTTATGTAATACTTTTATTGTTAAGAAAAATACAGAGAGGCAGGTGCATTAATATTGCAACGTAATTTTGAGTAACTTTTTCTCGTTAATTATGCAGTAGATTTTTTTTTTTTTTGTGTAGAAATTACGCAGTAGATGACTTTTAAAGACATGGACACTAAATTTATTATTCTCAATTTACTAATTAAGGACCAGTCTTATCAATGTAATGAATCTTGATGCTTTTACGTGTTGATTAAGGAATTAAGGATGAAAAATTTAATATTAAAAAATAATGTATTAATATATTAAAAATTGAAATTTTTAATAAAAGTTCTTCATCTTTTGATTTCTCCATTAGTATTTGTCAACCTTATGAAATTAACAATATCTTTCTTTAATAATTTCAAATCTTTCTTTTTATTTTTTATCAAACCGAAAAACAAATCTTTCTATAATATCGTCCTACTTACAACATAAGAAAATATTAAATATTTTCTATACCAAAAAAGAAATTAAATATTTTTTATACTTTAAAAAAACTTAAATATATTTATTTATTTATTAGGAAGAGGATTATTCTCTACTACTTGCTTTATCAAAGGCTTGATTAGAAGGGAGATTCTCTCTTATGTTTTGTCCTCATAATAATTAATCACAAGTTAAGAACGGAACCCAAACTGAAACATACTTTATCATTATTTATTTCCCACTTAATTGTGGTTCACGAAACAATTTTACACATAAGTTACAACAGAATCTGTAATGTGCCACATGGTAGCAGAGTGTCCCTAAATAGATAAAGACAGCAAGGTGTCTCCACTCATCTCGTAAGTAACCACCAACTGTGGCCCAAATTTAGCACACCTTTAACAAGTTCATGGCAGTGATCAATAGTACGTTATTGGAGAACACACACCACAATCATCAACACATGACGCATATATATAGTGCTTACCAATAAAACAAAGGCTCTTAGATCAAAGCAGACATAACCAGCTATACATAATGGCCTTGAGGCTTTACTTCTCAATCCTTTCAATAGCAGTTTTGGCTCTATGCACTTCGGCAGATGACTGTAAGATTTTCTTTCTATTCATGGAGTTAAACTTGGTTTGGTTTGGTTTGCTTCACACAAATGAATTAGGTGCTACACTTTTCTCATTTCTGCATTAATACTAGTCTTGCAAGATCACACATATATAGTATTGTTTTCCTTAATCTCTGTGAAGTGAGGTTGTAAGAGGGAAATGCTAAAGTGCTCTAACAATGGGTTGGAGGACTTATCCTCTACAAAATCCAACCATTGATTATTTGATTTAAAAATTGAAAAATTAAAAAATGAATAAATCAATAATTGAAAAGAAGTTAGAGGATTGATCCTCCACAAAAAAATGGAAAGACCTTAAACTTTTTCCGTTTTAAGATCCGCTTATTTTGTCATTCTCAAAATTGTGAAGATAAAATTTTAATATGTTGATATATTACTTGCTAAGTTGAAATATATTATTTTGTCACACTAGATTCGGCTAAATTTGGTTATATTGGTCCAAATGGTCCTGAGAAATGGGGAAGCTTAAGTCCATCTTTCACAGCCTGCTCAAATGGGAAGGCTCAGAGTCCTGTGGACCTTGCAAAGGCTGATATTGTCTTGAACAAGCAGTTGAAGTCCTTAGACAGACATTACATTCCCACAAATGCCACGCTGGTTAACAACAAATTCAACATTGGGGTTTGTTCTATAACTGCTGGATCACTTTACATGCCCATATGCCATTTTGATTTTATTTGACATAAGAAGTTTGAATTTTGTTGCTGCAACATGCAATAGCATGCAGGGGAAAAGGTTTTTTTTTATTTTTATTTAAATTGTTGTTTTTCCGTCTAAACAGTGAAACTTGAATTGATGACCCTTTCCTTCTACAGAAAATTTGTTGCTATGCAGTTGGTGATTTCTCATTTTGATGTCATGAACAAATTACACAAATATATGATAAGGTTGTTAAGAAATTATCAGTATCAACTAATATGCCCAAATTTTTCATTTATAGGTGCATTTTGAAGGAAAAGTAGGTGATATTAATATAGATGGAAAAAACTACTCCTTGAAACAATTGCACTGGCATTCTCCTGCCGAGCATAGGGCTAATGGTCGGATGTAAGTTCCTTCTGTTCTCTTGTCCCCTCCATATTCTTCTCCACATATTTTTAATTTATACCTTAGAGTATCTCCATCGAGAGCTGCTTAAAAATAAGAACGGATTCTTATTAGGTGATGAAACACCCAATACGAAACCATGAAACTAAAAATGTAAATGAAGATCTGAGGTAATTTGTGAGATTCATTTGATTAACTTTTTAGAGTTGTTAGACTTTTTATGATAATATCATAAAAAGAAGCACACTTTATTAAATTATCACTTGGCTACTAATAACAATGAAATAACAGGAAAAAAAAACAATATGGAGATTTTAAAGCACCAATCGACCAGATTTTAAATGTACTCCACAAGCGTTGCAAAATATCTCTGGCCCAAAAGGCCCCGACCTACATTGTGATGTCTCTTGAGCCATTTTTTTTCGCACTCACTTTTTGTCATTCAAAACTGATCCAAATTTATTAGCATTATTAGGCTCCTTAGTTTTTGCATGATCAGGATAAGATGTATGAGATTTTTTCGGTTTCCTCCTCCTTGTAACTATCTGTCAATCTACATCGAGATTCTCTGTTTGTTTCTCATAATTATCGCATCTTCTCTCATAGCAACTGAAACTTGGCAATGCAATCCTTGCGATAAGGATTCTGCTTGACGGGTGGCTTCCATGGTGGTCTTCTGCTTGGCTTGTACTCGCTTCAAGTTTAATGAAAAACTCTTATTCTGCATCTTTATTGTAAACAACTCATCACCATTTTGATCATAAATCGAACAAGTTTTATCCTTAAAGAAAATAACATAATTCTTTTCCAAGAGTTGTCCCACACTAAGGAGATTTTGATCAATTTCAGACCCAAACAACACATCTGAAATTAGTTTAATACCTAATAGTCTCAATTGCAACAACTCCTTTACCTTTTACCTCAAAAAAGCCTCCATTTGCAATTCCGATTTTGGAGATTTCTGACTTATCCAACTCTCTAAATGTGCTCTCTTCAAATGTCATGTGATGAGTACAACTGTTATCAATCAACCATGCTTCATTTGTATTATTAGCTGAAAAATAACTAGCCACAAAGCGATGTTCTTCTTCTTGCAACTCATTCTCAACAACTTGAGCTCGCTGACCTTGTTGTGAATCTTTGTTTTTGCATACCTTCTCCACACACCCAAATTGCTTACATGACATGCACCGAATATCAGGCTATACCAGCAATATTTTTCAAGATGAGTTACCTTCTTACAATGAGTATAAGGAGGATAGTTCCTTCTTACTTGGCCTGAAAAGCTCCTTCAATTTTGCTTTCTTATCTCATTAGTCTTCTCTGCTCCTAAGCTTGTAAAGCACTCAACACTTCTGCCAAAGTAATGATTGCCAAATCTTTAGAGTTCTCTAAAGAAGAAATTGTGGACTCAAACCTTTTAGGAAGAATAAACACAACTTTCTGAACAATTTTGGAGTCTTTGAATTCCTGACCGAACAATCTAACTTGATTTGCAAAGTTGAGAAGTTGATCAGCATATTCCTTCACTGTTTCTAACTCCTTCATCCTCTACATCTCAAACTCCCTGATTAAATTCAGCGCTTTCATACCTTTGATCCTCTCATCGTGTTTATATTCCTTCTTGAGAAAATCTCAGATCTCCTTGGCTGATTTTATCATCATGATTTTGACAAAAATTCATGATGATATAGCATTGAATAAACATGCCCTTGCCTTTGATTTCCTTTGCTTATTTTCCTTATGATTTTTTATTTGAGCAATTGTTGGATTGTTTGGCAAAGGAGGAACTTCGTAGTCCTCCTCAACAGCTTCCCAGAAATCGTTTGCCTCTAATTGTGCCTCCATTCTTGCTGCCCATATATGATAATTGTCACCATCAAACACAGGTGGTGCTTGTGTTGTATAGGGTGTTCCGGAATCCATCTATTACGGTGGGTTTCCCTCAATTCACTCACAAGTTCCTTCAAAAAGATGGTTTTGATACCAATTTGTTGGACTTTTTATGATAATAAATTGAAGGACACTTTATTAATTTATCACTTGACTACTTATAACCATGAAATAACATAAAAATAACAACTAGAGATATTTATCATTATCTCAAATCCTAAATAACAGAAACAAACTAAAACAACTCCTAAACAAACTTGACAAACAGTATGAAATTCAAAATAGATTTTAGCAAATCAAGCACATTTCAACAAGAGTTACATCATTGGAGTGAAAAGTTGTTTAAAGCAGTAAAAAGTAAAAAGTGATGATATGACATAGTGAGGTCCATAAAAAAAGGAGTTAAGCAACTCTAATAAATTGCACTATTGGAGATGCTCTTAGGGGAGTGTCACTGGACTACTTGATGACATCAGAGTGCCCCACAAGAATGTGAGTTTGAATCTCGCTGCCGATGTGAGGACCTTGTTTGTGGGTAATTTGTAAGCGCTCTTTAAGCCGTGAGGTTTGCCCTAACCTTGGTGAGCCCCCAAAATCCAACTCACCTAAACTTTATTCATATAAAAATAAGATTGGAGTCCCTTTAAAATGTGATTTTGAATTCGATCCTTAGATTCATGTATATGGAAAAAACACTGTTGCGAAGGGTGCTCGCTTAAACGTCTGACCATATCCTGAATTATTAGTCTCTTACTTATCGGATGAGAGAATATTCTCAACTACAAAAACTACCCAATAATTTAATCATACCTTTTTATAGTGACATAGAGAAATTAAATAGTTCAAGCCTAAATAAGATACCCCCACCAATGCACACAAAAATTATACGGGATACGTGTATTATTGTAAATTCCTAATTAAGTAGAACCTTTAGCCAGTGGTAGCTGGGGGGATATAAATTTGGGTAGTTTGGTGATATGATAGTTTTATGGAATAATAAAACAATACTACGAAGTAATTTTTAATTAACATAAACTTTATGAACGTCATAATTTTTAATTTGGGATAGAAGATCTGCATTCCCTCATTAAACGAAGTTTCGATGTCAATGAAAAAATGAATGTACCAAAAAGTTAAATGAAGTTTCAATTCAATGATGCCACCTAACCCTTAGAAAGATAATTATTTGCATAGATTAAATATAATTACTTGGAAATCATGACTTTTAAGCCAATTTTGGGTTAAGGTTGATCAAAATTCAAATGCACATGAAAATGTTTTAACCTTATACACCAATCCAACCCATTTTTGTTTGCTATGAATTTGAGTCAAATAAGTGTTTTGATTTGGTCTGAAACAGAGTATAATAATTGTACGGAACAAACCAACTTTACCCATCTACAGCCCTAATTTGGGCCCCTGGGCTATTATGTTGTGCGAAAAGACAAAACAACTGTTTTAAAGGTTATAAGACGTAAATTTAATACTAAGATGCCAAAAAAGTCCTAGCCGAGCCCTTCAAGCCCTCCCCAAGCTGAAAGACATAAATAAATGGGTAAGTCACACCGTAGTCATGTAGTGTGTCTCAAAAATATTTTACTCCTTTGTATTATAAGATTCTAAATTTCTAATTACTTTACGATGGTGTATTAATCTAATCTTAAACACAAATTAATCTTCCAAATATAGACATGACGCCGAGCTCCATCTTGTCCACCTGAATGAAGATAATAACATAGCAGTTGTGGCGGTGCTCTACAAATTGGGTGATCCAGATCCAATCATCTCCAAGGTAGATTAGAAGTGGTACTATTCACTTGTGTTCTACATTCTTGTGGTTCGAAGTATAAAGTAGCAATTGGAAAATTGATACCCAATAATATTAACATGTGGTTCATATATATATGGGTGTAGATTGAAGACAAGTTGGTTGAGCTGGACAAGGAGAACCGTGCAGGCCATAAGGATGCCCATATTGCTCTTGGCACTTTTGAGGTAGAGGATATAAATAGAAGGACCCATAGGTTTTACAGATATGTTGGCTCTCTTACCACTCCTCCATGCAAAGAGGGTGTCACCTGGAACATCCTTGGCAAGGTAATTTTTCAGAAAAATTTCACTAAATCTTTTATTGTAAACTGTTTTAATACAAAATAAGTTAGTTCAAAAACACATTGATCTATGGATTTAATTAATATGCACGGTCAATGTAAAGATTTTTTATACAGTCAACCAATCAGAAATTATTACATAAGTTAAAATATTTGACTATTATCCTAATTACCTTAAAAGTCATTCATGTCATGATTTTTGATTGGTTGACAATGTAAAAAACTTTACATTCATAACGTATAACAATTAAACTCTTTATTTATATGTTGGAAAATATAGTTATAGATGTACTTGGGAAAATTAATTTGTATTCTTTTTGGCAAAATGGATAATTAATTAATTAACTGGGCATGCAGGTGAGGACACTCTCCACGAAACAACTGGAGCTCCTAAAGGCACCATTGGATCCAGAGTGCAAGCACAACGCAAGGCCTGTTCAGCCATTGAATGGTCGCAAAATTGAAATGTACTACAAGCCGAACCAGAGGCAAGGGGACTAAAGCAGGACAAACCAAATATCATAAATATATTCCAAGCATACGATACTGGTTTTGGCGTTTTGCATATATAGGAGTTAGAGTCCTACTTTGTTTTCGCTGCATGTGGAGGATAGTCAGGACATTGATTGGATAATACATAACACATGTATTTATCCAGTAAGATTATCTAGTACAGAAACGTAGGCATCAGAAAAATGGGGAATTCATGAATTCTTCTACTGATGCGTGCTCAGTTGTTGTCTAAGTTATAATGTCTCAGGCCCATATTATAAGAAATAAGATGATCCAATTTTTTGATCCAAAATATAAGAAATATTTATCAATTTTTACATATATTAAATATCCATTTCTAATTATATCCTTATTTATAAGGATAAGGCTCCTCTAAAGCGAATTTCTCTCTGAAGTGAACAAGTAAAGGTATTTTCACTCTTGATTTAATAAAGTACATAGAAATCTTAACCCACTTTGATAAATCAATGATGGAAACACTTTTACTTGCTCACTTTAGAGAGAAATTCATTTTAGAGGAGTTTTTTCCTATTTATAATATAATTCATATTTACGAGGTACATATATTAAATACTTTGTGTGGACTTTGTTTATTATTATTGGCTTGAGTAGTTGGTAAATTAAGTTAGTGGAATTTATGTTAATGTCATTAATTATAATCCATCATTTATGAAGGGGATACTTTTGAAAAATAAGTCAAATATTTAGGAGCATTAATTATAATTATCTCATTTCAAAGCATTTCCTTGGTCAGTATGATTTACTCCTATGTTTCTTAGAGCATCTTTAGTAGAAGTTCCATAGGGGTTCTTTAAGAATAAAATATTATTATAATACGTCACATATGATTTTGGGTTCCTTAAATTTAAAATGGGTTCCTTAGAGAGTTGCATAGCATTTAAATACTATTTTTTTGTATTTGATAGTGTAAAGGTGAGAGAGAGAATGTGGGATGTTGAAGGGAAAGAGAAGTTAAGGAACTTAAAAATAGAAAGCCCCATTAGAGTGAAAATTGAGTGAGTGTCATAAATTTGAGTTGATATATATGAACCCACTTAAAAACTTATAATGGTTCCTTAATTTTACTATAGGAGATGCTCTTATAATATAGACTAGAGATAGTAACATGTTTGAGATCACATTTCAAACTCTCAAATCCCGTTCATAATGGCACATCTGTAGAACTTTTTAAATAGAACGTTGTAGTTTTCACGATGGTATCAAAGTAAACGCACAAATAAACAGGCACTAATATTGAGGCCAAAGCACTTGTTTATAGTCTTATGAGTATGGAATAAATTATGTGTTTTTGGATTGATAAGTGCCATATTCTACGAATAAAATTTACGACATAATACACAAATAACTTACTTACTTGTTATTTAATCAATCTAAAATCAATAAATATTTAAAAGAAATGGATTATACCTCCCCAACTCATTACCAACTTATCGTTGGTGAATTCTCAACTAAGGCTCTGTCCGGAAAAAATAGTTGATAAATTAACTTATGGCCGATAAGTTAATTTATAGCCGATAAATTAATTTTAAGCTGAAAACTTATAGTTTATAGCTGAAAAGGTAGCTGATTAAATTTTGGTATGGTGACAGAAACAAAGATCCAAAACTTGAATTATGATTCTAAAACTAATAGCATTTCATATTAACCCCAAATTTCAAAAAACCACAAGCTTCACCGTACTCAAAACTTCATCGCTGCATACTCGAATCACTAGATTCATAGGCCACACATCCCATGTTTGAAAAATCTAAATCTTCACCAAAATTGAGTGCATGCGAGAAATTTTCATTACAATTGACTACATTAGCTTGGGTTGGTACCTTCTCTTCCATTAGAGGACGCAGAGGGAGGCGTCAAGGGCGACATTGGCGGGGGAGAGGCGGAGGTGGGTGGCAGAGCGCGACATTAAAAATCACTTGCAGAAAGGGTGAGATAGAGAGTTTTGATGAAATGATGAAAATTGTAAATTTAAAGTGAAAATGTAATGTGTACGAGATTGTTTTGGATTTCGATTTTTAATTAGGTATCTAAATTTTACTTTGTAAGTATTATTGGTTTTGGATGAGTTAATCAATTTAGAAATCAGGAAATCCGATACCCGAACCAATGAGATTCGTTTCTAGCTTTTGAGTTTAATCTGAACTGATAGCTCCAACCAATTTGCAACTTAAAGTTTGGTTTGGTTGGATAGACCGAATTCACAGGTTGATCTGGTTCCAATTACAGCCCTACTCATTATCGCTAGATTTTTTTTTTTTTGTACAACATTATCGCTAGATTTAAATTGTGGCATTTGCTTTCAAGTTTCTAATAATTTTCTTTTTTATTATCTATGAGTTTTGAACACTAAATTTTATTTAATACTTTATAAATATATTGCATAGATCTCATACACTCTGGAAATAATTAAAGGCTTGAACTACCTTTAATATTATATATACTAATATCTTTAAACCTTTCCGAGTAACAAAAGGCTTGAACTATGGCTCAGTTTTGGTAAGCTTAGTGTGGATGACGGATAAATTAGCTTATAATAGATGATCTTATAATTGATACTAGATAAGTTAGCTGATATCTGACAATAGATAACGGATAGTGGATGAACTAGTTTATTGGTATGAAAGAGTTCGATAAAACTAGTGATTGAACTAGTTGAAAAAGATAAATGAGATAAAAGCACACATTTATATACATTTTTATATATATGTTGTTTATATATATATATATATATATATATATATATATATATATATATATATATATATAATTATAACAAATAATTTATTTGTACAGTATCCATGCTCCATGTTTATGTAATATTTTATCACATAAATCACTAATAATACGTATAATTCAAAATAAGAGTTTAATTGCTATACACTGTCAGTGTAAAGTTTGTTTACACTGACAACCAATCAGAAATCATGGTGTGTATGACTTTTAAGATAGTTAGGATAAGAGTCTAACACTTTAGTTTATGTGGCAAATTCTGATTGGTTGTCTGTGTAAAAAAATTTTACACTGACAGTGTATACCAATTAAATCCTCAAAATAATTATGTGTATATATATATATATATATATATATATATATATATATATATATATATATATATATATATATATATATAAAATTTATTTTTAAAATAATTATCATTTTTAATATTTGAATTTATTTTAAATTATTTATCGATTGTTTATATGCTAGGTTAAATTATATGTGTTATTTTAAAGATTACAATATTTTATTTTATTAAAGAGGATAAAGGTAGAATTAAACTAAAATAGTACGGGTAAAAATGAGGAAAAAATGAGATACTATAAGCTAAAAGCTCAAACTCTACTTGAAGTAACATATGGATGAAACACTATATACTCGTGAAAAACGTTATAAAATAGTGACAAATATACTTACCAAACAAGACTACCAATCAAAGAAATGCCATAAAGAAACATAATTTTACGGGCTCGAAAGATTGAATTCTTTCTCTTTTTCTTGTCTAAAAAGATTGAATTCTTCATATACCAACATGTGATTAGCTCGAGTGGTAACAAGTTCGGGTCTCTTAAACAAGTGATCATGGGTTTGACTCTTGCCACTTATGTATGAAAAAAATCTGGTTGAGAGGGAGCAACCCTTAAATGTCGTCCAGGTTACAATGATGAATACTCCGTACTAATAACATGGTTACAAAAAAAAAAAATACAAAATATGAATTACAAAAAGAAGTTACATATCACCATTAATTACATATCTTGTATCCGGATACATGACAGAATCATAATATAAGTGAGATGAAAAAGTATAATATAATTGACTTAAAACACATAATAAAAATAAAAATTATATAATTATATAAGAGTTTAATTGTTACTGTAAATATTTTTACATTGTCAACCAATCATAAATCATTGTATGAGTTAAGGTAGTTAGGATAAGATTCAAACATTTTTATTCATATGACAATTTATAATTGTTTGATAAGAAATCTTTATACTGATGAAGAGTGCTGGAAACACACTCTCTTTCCAACACACACCCTCCTATTGGTTGAAAGTCATACGAGTCTCACTAATTCATGTGAGTCCCACTTGAATTTTGTAGGGGCAACTTGAATTTTAACCAATAGGAGAGTGTGTGTTGGAAAGAGAGTGTTAGAGAGTGAGTTACTAGTATTTTTCTTATACTGATAGTATTTTTCTTATACTGATAGTATATAAAAAATAAATCTATTATGTAATCATATAATAATATGTATATCATTAGGTGAATTGTTTGCTATCCAGGCTAACTTTTACCTTGCTTAGGTGATCCAACCAGAAAGTGAAAATTTAGTCTATGTGGCATTGACATGAGTCATTTATTTGAGGAGACACATTCTGATTGGACATGATAACTTTTACCTCAAAATTATGAGGACTAGAAAAGGCACCATATCAATATTTTTATTAATTAATAATTACTAGAACTTTTAATTACTAATTTGATTAATAAAATAAAAGATAGTGCTATTAGTATTTACACATACTTATAGTTACATCATCTCATTTTTATATATTTTTCATTATTTAATTATAGTTAAATTCACTTTTTTTTATATGTATACTTGTGATGTAACATACGTCCTCCAAAGTAATGTGTAAAATAATTTAGAACCTCTTAGTAAGTAACATGATAAAATTATGTTATGAGGAAAAATATAAAAATAATTAGCCTTAATTACACTTTTGATCCCTCAGATATCACGATTGTGCAATTTTGGTCCCCCGGGTTTTAACTGCGCCAATTGGGTCCTCTAAGTATCACGATTGTATAATTTTGGTCCCCTAAGTTTTAATTACGCCAATTGGATTCCCCACATATTATGATTGTGCAATTTTGGTACCCCAAGTATATCACGATTGTGCAACTTTTAACATCAATAGCCGACGAAGCACATATGCGACTGATTTGGCACTTAATGTGGCTAGCTTGACAGCTTACGTGTCATTCTTATGTGACACTTAATGATGTGCATTTGATCATTAAATTGTGTGAGATGTCAATGATGTCTTATAAGAATGTCCCGTAAGCTGTCAAATTGACTTCATTACGTGTCAAATCAGTCCCACGTATCCTACGTAGGCTACTGACGTCAAAAATTGTACTATTGTGATACTTGGGGGACCAAAATTGAATAATCGTGATACCTAGGGGACCCAATTGGCACAATTGAAAACTAGAGGATCAAAATTGCACAATCATGATACTTGGGGGATCCAATTGGTGCAATTAAAATCTGGGGGACTAAAATTACACAATTATTATATCTAGGGGACCAAAAGTGCAATTAAACCAAATAATTATGATAAAACCTATTATCGTTCACATAAAATCAGATTTTATGTGTCTTATTATCATCAAAAGTAAAAATTGAAAATGGAAGTATAAATCATTTAATTAGACTTTTTTGAAATCTTCACAATGATTCCTTTTTGCGATTTTTGTTTGGTGAACAGTTTGAATCAAAAGGTGCATGTATGATGTTACCATATTTCTCTTTAAAATGAAAAGATACTAGTTTGCAAAAGAATTACATTATTCAAAGATAAAATGTAATGTTGAGAGGTTGCAAAAATTAAGGGTTAATTCTCTCTTCTAAGTAGCTGATCGAAGATTAGTCTCATAGCCGATCCAAAGGGCTGAAGCTTGTGGGATACCCCGGAATGTCACTGGAGAGCCAAATGTCCTAATTACGGTGGTTCATCAAAAAAAAAATGTAATGTTGAAATTTTGAAATTAGGCTAAATTACTCTTTTGATTCATCATTTCTTTTAATTTATTCAACTTGGTCCATCTCTATTAAAAATGTTCAAATTGATCCCTTACATACCAAACGTTAATCAATTTGATCCTTTCCGTTAAGTTTTACCATTAAGTTGAATAGATTAAAATAAATGAGAGACCAAGTTAAATAAATTAAAACAAATGAGAGACCAAGTTGAATAAAATATAGAGACTAAGTTGAATAAATTAAAACAAATAAGGGACCAAAAGAATAATTTAACCAGAATTTAATGATAAAACTTAATAAAAAAGATCAAATTAATTAATGTTTAACAAATAAAAAATCAATTCAAATATTTTAAAAATAAAATAACCGACTTAAACAAATTAAAACAAATTAATTTAGCGTGTATATTACGTATATAGATGGATGACTCACACACATGAGAGTGACATGGTGCGAAATCATTCTCTTTGACAGAATGCCACCGACCTCAAGATGGCAAGCCGCCCATGTCCATGTTTTGACATCCTCCTCATGATATACGTCATTTTACCATCAACGCCACGACTTGGTGTATATATATATATATATTACGTTTATTTTATCATAAAATATGAGATATTTTAATAACCCTATTTATACTTATATTATATTATTAATAATTAATATATAGTATCTATACTAAATGTCTATATAAAAAAAAATTGTCCATATTTAAATCTGAACATCCCCCACACGCTTCTCCCACTACATAAAAAGTCAATTAAATAAACATTATATGCATGAATGTATCTTTGAATAAAGTGCAGTGGTTCAAAACTTGTACGTCCCATGATTTCAAATTCACTAGTTGGTTATATAATTGATACGGGTAGATTAAGGAACTGTATGAACAAATTTCTTTAGTAACTTTTAAGATAACGCATTTTCCCACTTAAATTTTTTTATATGTTTTTCATTTTGGAAGAACAAAATCTTCTGACAACAGGGTTTACAAAATAAAAGTAAAAAATATTTCAAACCTCAAAAATTAAGCTTATACTTTCCTACCAGCAATCTGGTTTTATAATATTTATAATAATGATTTTGTCAGTAGAATCTGAACCCACACCCCTCATGGATCCACCAACTAAAAGACAGAAGAACATTCCGAAAAATATGACATTTCATTAACACATTAATTGACCTTCAAAATTATCTGTTGTCTGACAGAAATTTCAAATAATGCATTTTTCACTTAGAGTCGTCAACCATTATGAATTATTATTTTCTACATTGAAACCATTATATAAGTTAAAGCACTCTTTGTTACAATTGTTGCATTGCATTAATATTGAGATGTAACATCAAACATGTTTATTGACTTAGGTATATTGGATTGGGTCATTGATAATAATTGGGTCAATGGTTTAGACTCTATTGCTTTTAAGTGTTTTTCATAATAAAAAATTCAATATATTAAAGAGTTTAAATAAAAAAATTCATGCAGGAGACAGAAAAAACGCTTTGAAAGTGTTCAATGAACATTCACAGCTGCTCACTACAGAAACGCTGATGTATTTATATTACAAAACGATGCCGTTGAACATAGAAAGGGACAAAAAACAGAAGCAGCTAGAAAATTCAATCACGCTTTAAAAGAAAACTACATTTATCTTCAAACAGAAGCACTTGTAGTGACTAAGGAACAGTTACAGACCGTTATTCAACGTGCCACGTCATCCCTCCAACGACTATTTAAAATGTTGGCCCCACTCATACGCGCCGCCAAATGTGCCTCGCACGAAAACGAATCCTACAGCGACACGTGGGATTCACATTCACCTACTCCCCACGCATCAGACCGCCTCCCAGACGCGAACCGGTTCATGCTACCCAAACCGAGCGGTTCACCTCGAACCGACTCCTTAAACGGCGCGTCGTTTCCACTCGCCTTGCCGCTACCCCGCGCTTTCCTGGTTTTGCTTTTCTTCTTCTTCGTCGTTGACTCCCCCAGCGAACTATCGGGTTTCTGAGCCGGGTTTCCTTTGCGGCCGGACCGGAAAATAGCGCGAAGGCTTTCAAAGAAACCGGATTTTCTTCTTCCGCTTCTGGATGATTTTTCTCTGACAACAGCGCCGGCGCTGGTTGTCGTGGCGGTGGTGGAGGAGGAGATTGAACGCTGGCGAGTTCTCAACCTGCGATTCCTATCACGCTTGGATCTCACTCTCCCTATGCATGAAACCTTCGGCGACAACGGTTCGATCACCACCGCGGACTCCGATTTTCCGACGGAACCGCTCCGATTCGGGAACAGTCTCGCGTTTCCCGTACGGTGGTGACGTCGGCTCTTGGCGTCTGTGAAGGAGGTTTTCTGAGGCTTAGGAAAACCGATGATCGTAGCCGTGGACTTCAAGTTCGTAGAAAATCGCTGAGAATTAGGGTTGGAGTTAGTGAAAATGGAGTTTCCCTTCGTTGATTCGTTGCGCTCGTAAACGACAGCGTTTCTATCCCACCAGTCGTATTCCGCATCGCCGGAAAGCCAGAAGGATTCCGGCGGCGAGTCGGGGCTAGACTCCGGTCGATTCAGTTGATCGGCGAGTGTCTCGCAGGTGATTTTCCGGTCGGAGGAACCGCCGGCGCAAGCCGAAACCAGCTTATCCAAATCCACCTGTGGCATAGTAAGAGAGAGAGAGAGACAGAGAGAAAGAGTTTGAAGTGTTTCAACTTTCAACTTTCAACTTTCAGCTTTCGAGTTTGTTGAGTCGTCGTGCTCTCTTGTTAGGTGGTTTATGTGTTGTATTTATATGAAGGAATGAATAAATATTACACTGCTATCGTTATTCTTCTAGAGTGATAGAGAGAGGAAGGATTTGTTATTTGTTTGCGTCAAAAGAATACGAAAGCAATGTCAAAGCCAAAGGTCTATTTGGTCGTTGGTTTTTGCAATTTGTTTGTTTTTAAAAACAACAGGTTCAAAGTTGTCACTTCTTAGTTCTAACTTTTATCTTTTCTCTTCTAGAATTTTTTTTCTCCAGAAATAATAATTGTATTGTCTTCTGCATGATGTCTCACCCAACGGCTTGGCTCTTGTTAGTTGATTTGTGTTTTTGGACAAGATATTCCAATTTTAATGATGCTAAGAACATATATGTGTAAAATTCCTATTGAAGTAAAAAAAAAAATGGGAGGCGAAGACAACATAAAATTAAAACAAGAAAATCAAGATTTATTTTTCACAAGACCCCAAGTAAGTTTCTTAAAATTAAATCGATAGTTTGGTTTGTTAGCCAAGACCCTAATTCATTTAAAAATCAATTTTTAAATCAATTAACTATGGTTCTCCCTTCTCTAATAAACTATCTTACCCATGAGTATTAATCCAAGTTTTCCTATTTATGGACAAGTTTTATGGATCATGCAAGATGTAAATTGAACAGTTCAGATCTTCTCCATTTATGGGATAAATGACAATCTCCATTTAGGAGAGAGATAGACACAAGGAAGAGATTTATATTTTAAACTTTTTTATTATTTTAAAAAATTAAATCATTAAAAAAAAATTGTGTCTATCTTTCTCCTAAATGGAAGAAAAAATGGAAAGAAAAGAATCAAAGGATTTCTCACACAACACAATGTTGGCAAACAAAATTATGAACGAACAAGACACTTAAGCTACATGATGGGATCCAAAGATTCATTGATACAACAAAGTTATGAACAAACAAACCAAATTCATTAATTGATAAAAATCAAAGGAAAACACTTAGGCACTGTTTGCAAGTTAATTTTTAGAGGGGAAAGGAAGGAAATAGAATATTTATTGATATATGACCCTTGTTTGGGAATTGATAAAAAAAGAGGAGAAGGTTTTGAAGGTTTCCCTCCAGGATGCAATTTTCATGGTTCCCCTAATATGGGGTATTTTGAAGGAAATAATATGATTTACCAATTTGCCTTTTACTAATTCCAAAAATTTACCACTATAATTTCCTGGTGATGCTTGGAATGCTCACTAAATGCTTGATATTTTTTCATTAATATTATAGAAGATAAATATTATTTAATATTATTTATATTATTAATTTTTTTGCTTTAAATATATATAGAATATTAGTTATGTTAATTTTTTCAAGTAAAGACAAAATTGTAAAAATATGTCCAAAACCTTACATTTCCTTTCTCTCACATAATACATACTCTCAAACAAGGGGAGGAATAATGCTCTTTTTCCCCTCCCCTCCCCCCTCCCCCCTTCCCCTTTAATCCCCTCATTTTCTTTTCCCTCCTAACTCGCAAATAGAGCCTTATAAGCTACACGATGAGATCGAAAGATTCCACAAAGAGCTTAGAAGAAAAAAAGATTTTGAAGAACTTGTGGAGAGCTTCTTTCTAACATACTCTCCAACCTTCAATCTTGATTTTTTTACTTTGTGAATCTTTATCTCTTTAACAATGTCTCCTCTAAACTCCCAAATATTCTCCCTAAAAATTGGAAAAGACCAGATACATAAGAGACTTAAAAAAAAAAAAATCAAAATAAAAATGTTCACAGATATGTTTGTATGGGCAAGATGCCGCAACACACGTCATATCAGTGCTTCTTGCAGAGCCTCGTGCATCGCAACTCAAGCATGCATGCTGCGACGCGTGACTTCAAGATGTGTTTCCACTTTTAATTTTTTAATGCAAGCTCGAATTTCTTCTTTGTTGAGTCTCATATTAATGTCCTTGAGGTGCATTGTTGCAATTCAAAGCCACAAAAAGTGTAAGATCACTCAGAAACTAAAAAGTGTTACCAACAATTCAACAATATTTTAGGCATCATTACGAGAACAAAAAATCAGTTTTAGCGACCGAAAAAATCGATTGCCAAAGGCATTAATTCAGTCACCAAAGAGCTTAGTGATCGAAATAGCGATTGATGTGTAGTGACAGTTAAGTCATTTAGTGTCTGTTATTAAGAGAGGTTGTTATAGCAACCATTATAAGCAATCACTAATATATAATAAGTTGCCATTTATTGACGACTTCATGTTATTCTTGAAGATCAACTGAGCAATCATTACAACGATCATTATTTCGATCGCTAAACTGAATATAAACAGTCAATTGAACCAATTTAGCGGCCGAAGTAATGGTTGCTACAACAATTGTTAAGTTTTAACTTACAGTTTACCGAACATCTGTTCTATTTTTATATATAAATAGATAGATGTTGCCATGCCCAGCTAAATAGCTAGGCCAAGCCACCTATTTCTTTCTAGAAGTTGTTGTGATCGGAACGGAAAGAATATGAGAAAAGTTATACACCATTGTATAAGAAAACAAAGAGTATCAAAGATACCATTGTCTACTACTACTAGTGTTGATAGCGTGGAAGTCAAAGCACGTTGAGATGCATGTGCTCCTGTTTTATAATAAATTAATAATATGTCTTTTAAGATATTTTATTTAAATATTCTTAATTTTAAAAGGATATATAATTATATTATCATTAAATTATCCTTTCATTTTAATTAGTAGAAATATTTTAAGAATAAAATACAATTTTCAATGTAAAGTACAACATATATTATAAACATAAATGCTTTTTACTTTCTAGATCAAAGAATATCATCTATCAACAAGATTACAACCCAAAGGTAGATATTAGGTGGCTTGATGTGTAATGGCAGCCGTGGCCGACACTATTCAGCCAGAAAGGTTTTTCCGCAATCCGTCAGCACTCTGCAGTAATCTATCATGAAGTTTCCTAAACCAGCTTCTGGAAGCCATTTTATGTACACTACCTTCTAGAAGCGTTTATGATTGATTAATAACAAATAAGAGAAATACTAAGCAGTATTTAAGACATTAATTTAGGAATCAAACATAAAAATGAAAAATGATGTATTCAATATATTAAGAGAAGTGCTAGCAACACATTCTCTTTTCAATACATTCTTTTTTATTGGTTCATGAAATTCATGTGAGTCCTACAAAATTCAAGTGGGACTCACGTAAATTAGTTAGGCTAACATGAATTTCAACCAATATGAGAGTGTGTATTAGAAAGAGAATGTTAAAGAGTGTGTCGCTAATACTCCTCATATATTAAAAGTTGAAAATTTTTGATTTCCAATTAAAAAAATCTATATATTAATTCCTTAATCAATTATGAAAGGACATGGGTTAACATGATCCAACAAATGATAATTAATTCTCTCTTCGTTTTTCTTGAGTTAATCTCGAATTTTGAAGCATATTTATGTTGTCTCCTCCCAAATAAACATTTTTAACTATTTTTTTCGTTTCTTTTTTGTCTCAAAAAGTAGTTCACTATAAGTGTGTGTTTGGTTCCACTTATGGAAACATTAGAAATTTTTTTGCACCTATCAAACATCATTTTAGTAAAAAAGATGTGTTTGATTACATGTTTAGGGAAACAATTTTGTATCCAAAATTGATTCTATCAGAAGCAGCTTGGAGTAGCTTCTGCTTTTAAAATAAAAACATCTAAACATAAACCAGTTTACTTCAAACTCAATTGTATTAAAATAAATTTTACAAAATCAATTTTATCTAAAATCACGTTTGTCAAACATTTATCCAAACACACGCTAAGTTAACGCTCTATCCAAACCATTAGAGTAAACTTTGTTTAGAAAAAGGTCTTGGTATTCCATATTCTTAATTTGTAGGCTATATTTTACATAAATAACGCACATACTATCGCAATTCAAACTTTATTTCTTAAAATGCATTTTTTTTAATGTTGCCTAACATAAACTTTCAATTTTTTTAGTGTACAAACACGACCGAAGCTAAAAAAAAGACTAAACTAATAACAAAATAAATGTGAAGTCTCAGACCATCTGTGAAAATGAGCCTAACTAATTCTAACAGTGGAACCTGTACTATGTTAAGCTCATATTCTGTCTTAAGCCCATATTCTATATTCAAGGTCTAATTAGTAAGTCAGTTAACACATCTGGTCACCTCTTGCAGAGTATGTGTACACATAACATTATTATCCTTTTGTAACCACTAAATTAGCTATTTGGTGATGATGATGTTCTGTCTTCAACAATTGAACAATAAAAGTAAGATTATTCTCCACAATCACATTTCTCTTAGCCCCAAACTCCATGCAATCTCCAAGCCTTTTAAAATTCCCAAAGTTCTACTGTGAACACACTACAGTTACGTACCTATGCAGTGCAAATCCCTTAATTCATTTGTCATAATACCCCCCACAACTTGCATCACTAGGATTACCCTTAGATGTTCTATCAGTGTTAAGCTCAAGCAAACTATCTAGGGGAAACCTCCAAGTTACCTCAGTCATAGTCTTTTGAGTGCAATTGGTGCTTCTCTATTCAACCTTTCCATTGTCAACTAAATATTTGGAGCATATTCAATGACACGTGATACGACCTTTGCTATTCTTTCTCAAATAATTCCTTATTATTGAATCCCACTGGGAAAACATTCTTTCAATCCAAAGAAACATCACTGATATACATAGCAGGCGTCACCCAGTTGCTATTAGACCTTGTTTGGAAAAGATTGATTTTTATCATTTCAGCTATTTTTTGACTAAAATACTGTTCATACATAATTTATCATGTTTGACAATTAGCTTAAATTTATAAAAAAAAATTTTTTGACAGAAAAAGTTGTTTTATGTCATCTAATTTGTTTTAGTTTAAGATTATTGTGATTTGATTATTTTTCATTATCAAAACTCTCTTTCCTATTTATCCCTATAAAACTAACTTCCAAACAAGTATTATTAAATTATACAAATAACTTCATATCATTTTGCGTAATTTACTATGTAAAAGTGATTTTTTTTACATTATCCAAACGAAATAGATTATCTTAAAATCGATTTTAGCAAACATACCCAAACAAAAACAGATTCTGATTATAATCAATGGAATGAGATGATATGAACACACTAGATGGAGTAACCCTTTTTGCTGGTTCTGGTAGGCTCACGGACGGATCCAGAAGTCTATCAAACTGGGACAAAAATGATTAATAATAAATATTGAGTAATAGAATTTTTTTAAATAATTTATGTCATTCATTATATTAATTTTTACATTTATTTCTTTTTTGGATTTAATTGATATGCACTATCAGTGTAAAGATTTTTTACAATGTTAACCAATTAAAAATTGACACATAAGTTAAAATATTTGACTCTTATCTTAACTATCTTAAAAGTCACTTATATCATGAAGTCGCATTAATTGACAGTGTAAACAACTTTACACTGATCGTGCATACCAATTAAGCTTTTCTTTTTTTTCCTTTCCTTTTAAATTTTAAAATTAAATTAGCAAATATTTGATATATTACATAGGTAAATGCTTGAAAATAAAAAATAAATATTATATGTACCAATCAATTATTAACCAAAAAGTATTAGAGAGGGAGGGGCTAGAGCTCCTAAGTGCCCCTCGCTAAATCCGTCCCCGGATAGATTCATTCAAGGACTCACCTCCATGGAATAATGAGAAAACTGTGTCTACTCCCTAAAGTTGATAAGCAGTGCAATTCACTTTTGATAACTATAGCTCCTATCTCTATACGGAGTAGGGTTGATAAAATAATCTATCGATCCATTATTCATCCAGTTCATCTATAAAAAAATTCATCAAATACATCCATTTATAAAAAAAAAAAATAAGTGATTTGGATTGGATTTTTTTTTTAATGAATGATTCATGACCCGTCTAATTATTTTTTATAAATCCGTTGGATCAGAAAAAAATAACATGGATTTTTTTTATCCATTCGAAATTTTCTTTCACAAACCAAAAAATTGAAGTCAGAACAAAAATATTTTTCACTTCTTCGACCTTATTCAAAATTTCCCAATTTCCCCTCTACAAGAACCCTAGTCCCAAGTTTGAAATTCCAAAATTGCAAATCCAAGCTTCGGTACGCACAACCTAGCTGCAAATTCTAGTTCGTGCACTATCCAGTTTGTGCAAGAATTCAATTTGCTCAGTTCATCTTCGAATTTTCTCCACCGATTTGAATCTCACTCACACCCATTTCAATTCATCTTCGTGCAAGGTATATTACTATCTATGGTTCGTGGGTCATGATACAAATGTTGAAATTTGCTGGATGTATTGGCTTCTTTGTCTTTTGTCTTTTGTCTTTTGTCTAATATCACTCGGTGGCTGTTAAGACTGGTTTGTGGTGTATCATTTATGTGCAGAACTCTCTTGTGCTGTTAAGGTATTTGATGACATGCTTGTGAGAGATACAGTCTATAAATGTTACAATTAAGATGAAAATGAATACTTTGCAAATAAGGGAAATGACTCTAAATTTTAATTGCGTTTTTGAATGTCAATCACATTGCTACTTTGTAATCCCTGCTTGCTGGGTATTAGTGTATCAGGGTAGCTTCTGAAATGGGGCTGCATGGATCTTTTTTATTAGTACACTAAATCTTCTTCAACACATGCAACGAGACTAGCTTATTTATCTTCTTGTTACTTAAGTTTAAAACTGGGCAAAAGCACTTGGGCACTTGTCTTTGAAGTTTGCATCAAGCTGTGTCAAGTGAGGGATTGCTTTGACAATGTTAAAGATGATTTTCTGTGGAGCTATTTGCTTTTTTTGCAGCTGGTGCTTTTTATGATGCTGCAGCTGATTTTCATTTCAGGGATAGAAAAGTTTTGTTTATTATATGTCCTTGAAAAACTACTGTGTTATCCCATTCAAATTGATCTGTTGAAACTTGAAACATTGATTAGAGTCCCTTATGCTCTCACGAATTTTATATGTCCTTGGTGCATCTAAATCATATTTAGGTGCTATGTTATTCTTTGAGGGATCATTTTGCTTCTGCCCTTTTTAGCTTAAGCATTGCAAGGTTGCTATCCCTTCCTGTAATGTTTTCTTTGTGACAATTTGACTTGATAAATGTTTATAGCATGTCTCTTAAATCCGGTGTCCTTTAATAAGATGCTTGAGAGCATGTGACGTCACAAATTCGTCTTAGTTTGTCAGTTACTTTCACGCCAAACATTATTGTTATTTTGTTTCCAATCATCATCTTGATGAACTTATGTAAACATTTTGGACAGCATCAAGAGTAGTTCTTTATAAGAATGTAATGTGAAGAGCTAACAAGTGGAATGTATTGGTCGTTATTTCAAATTTTGAATTTACATATTCTAGGTTATTTCGCCCTTTAATGGGATCCCTGAAATGGAAATTCAAAACTTTTATTTAAAGCCACTGTTAGGATGATCATTTAAAACAAGCTTCTAAATGAAGTAGTGGAAAAGTTGCATAATGGCATAGAAAATTGTATTAGCTTGCAACAATTTTTAACCTTCCCTGTTTCAAAAGTCTTTCTAACAAGTTTTTTCTCATAAACTTGGACCGGCACGATCGCCCGACCGCCTGTTAGTCCGCCAGCCGATCGGCCAACCCAGTCTGTAGGCTGTATGAGCAAAATATTAAAATAAAATTGGATGGGTCGGATATCCATCCATATAAAAATGATTAATGGATGAGTTGGATGATTTTTTATTAAATGGGTCGTGGATGGATTTGATTTTTTTAATACATTTTTAATGGATCGAAATGGATTGTTTTTGACCCATCCATTATAATCCGAATTAAAATCCATCCGATCCGTCCATTTGTCACCCCTGATAAGGAGTGACATGACCGCAGAAAATTAGACCCTTTTGAGAACATATCAAGGTCATGTGACTTCTTTAATGAATTAATATAATTCCATTAGATTAGAATAAATGGATAGATGAGATTAGGAGTAACTCTCTTAAAGTTACTCTTGGAGTAAGTGGATCCCTTCTTATATATATATATGCAGCGACTCAAGTGAGAGGAGTATGTTATTATGAGAGATAAGATGAGTAATTCTGGACCTTTGGATCACACTTGAATGGTCAAGATTAGAACATAAAGTCATGTGATTTTTTTAAGTGGCCACATGATCACTAACTAACTTCTAATCCTGACCATCCATGTATGATTTAATGGCTAAGATTTGTTCCTTCCATTCTCACAATAAGATACTCCTCTCACTTCAATCACCTCCTATACATATTTGATTAATTCTTGTTCCTAATTTTTAGATAACAGTACCTACATATGTTGATGTATATATATCCTGATTCAACTTTCGGATTATATATATATATATAGGTGTATGCGCTGTATTGCGAGCAATAATATTAAAATGAAGACTGAAATGCATCTAAGTGTGAAAATTGGATGAGGATCTTTTATTCCATTTTGATGTATCATATCATATTTTAATTAATGATATTTTATTATGTATTTTATTTTTTTAATATTAAATAAAATTTTAACTTTCATGATAAGATATTATTAATTAGGACATAATATGATACATTAAAAAATGACAAGTGATCCTCATCGGTGAAAATCGATGCATCACAATGTAGCAGCAATAAATTTTTCTATGGAGATGACGAAATATTAAAAATGCCAGTACAGGGGGCCCCGTTTGAAAGGGGAAAAGGGAAAACAAAGCAAGGTATTGGATTGAATTGAACATCCAACAAATTAACAAGGGGTTAAATATATTTTGGTCCTAGTAAGATTAGCGTATTTTGTGCGTCTTCCTGCCCTTTAACTTTACTATTAAATCCTTGGACTTATATTTAATATTGATTCATTTAATGTTTTTATCGTATTGATTTATCTAGATAAAAGAAGTCAAATTCCTATTATCTTACATATTAGGGATGAGTTTCACACTAAAGCATTCAAATTATCACGTGACATTACTTGTTTTTTGTAATATTTTAACCAAGTCAAACTCTATCAAACTAGGGTCGGCCCAAGGGTGCTGCAATTATAATCATAGCTTTAGGCCTACTAACAAAAGAAATTATGTACTCTTACTTGTTTTTATAAAGCAAAAATGTCACACATACTGGCAAAAATGCTTACCTAAAATATAACCTGACACAGGTAAATTCTCTCACTTAAAACAAAAAGAGTTCACTGAAAGTTTGCTTTAAGCCTCACTCACTCTTAGACCAGCCCTGTGTCAAACCTATCCAAGATTTTTTGTATTTTCATAATGGGTGTTTCTAAGTTTGTAGTTGCATATACAATAATATTATTTTTTGAAAAGAAATTGCACTTTATTTTTTCAATCAAAAAATCGAAACATCATTCCCAAATAACCCAAATCCCTAACTCCCCTCTCATCCCCATCTCGTCTCCCCCTCTCTCATCCCCTTATTTTTCCTGCCAAAAAATGGGCCAAAAGTAAAAGAAGCACAAATCTAAACCTCAAACCAGAAGTGGCCACCACCATAAATCCGGCTACGAACCAGAATCATCGCTGCTCTGTCATCTCATGCAACACCACAACTCCGGCCACGAACCAGAACTATCATGTTTCTCAACTCTAACAATCCGTCGCGTGCGCTTCCCACCGTCCCAATTGCGCTTCAGCCACCTTGTGTTTTATTGTCTGCACCCAAGTTCTCCATCGAGCCAGCAATGCACGTGTCTATCCGCGCGAATGGCCAGGCTCAGGCCGCCATCGTTCACTCTTCTTCGCGAGTGCGAGCACACCAGAAGATGCTTTTAATTAATTTTGTGTTTCTTTTATTTCAATATCAGTTTAACTTTTGCGAAATGGGATAAAAAGCGCCTAAAGTGTAAATACAAACATAGAAGCACCTAATCTACAAATACAAACAAAGACGCAGGTTATGAGTAAATATAAAAAATTAGAATATCTTTGACCGAATTTGACCGATTTGACCAGATCAATAATTAACAAAAACATAAATCAACACCTGTGACAATCTGGATAGTCTAGATTGTTCCAAAAAAATGGATGCATGGGTGTGCCCCTTTTAGGAGGGTGCGCCATAGAGAGAACCGTCGTTTTCTTTATAAAGCTTACCAAGCATAAGAAATTTTTTTTTTTTGCTTAGAGACAAAAAGTAAACATAAGCAATGAAAATGTAGATAAACAAATAAAAAGAAACAACCAGTCAAATAACAAAAAGTAAACACTAATTGAGTAATTCAATTTTGGTATATTTGATATACTAGGTTTGGAACATTTGATATATTTATTTATAACATGTATTTATTTGATGTTTTGACTTCAAATATTTTGAAAATTGTTGGGGTCTGTGATGTCAATATAGTTGGGATGACTTTCCTCATTGTGATGCGTTTGCATACCACTTCCTTTTGTATATGGGTTAGAGTACCTCTTATACTCGTTATATATACATTTTTGCTTATAAAAAAAAAACTATTTTTGATAACAACTAATACTTTATATTTAGACATTTGATATAGTTTGAGTAATTCAACTTCAATTAGTTTGAGTAATTTCAATTTCAATTTTAGTTAGCTTAAAAAATAACTTACATTGGTGTAAAAGAATCTCTCCTTATAACGTAAAATTATGTAAGACAAATTGCCCAGATATGTATAATATATTAAATTAAAAATATTCTTCATGGACTAATAATAACACAAAAAAAAAAAGAATTAAGGTATATCATTATCACCTATAAAAATATCATAAAGGTTTAATAAATATTTTGGTCCCTGAAAATAGGACAAGATTTAATATTAGTCCTTCCAAAAAAATTTCATAGGTTTTGGTATCTAAACATTTTAAAACTTTGATATTCATCCCTGTCGTTAGGGTATCTCCGTTAAGTGATGACGTAACAGACGGAGTGGCACGTAATCAGTGCCACATGTACAAAAATATTAATTTTTTATTCCATAAAAAAAAATTAAATAAGTTTTTGGTCCCTGCAAAATTCACCAATTTTGGTTTTAGTCCATGTAAAAAAAATATTTTTAGGATTTCGTCTTTATAATCTCATTTTTTTTGTAAATAGTCTTTACCTTTGGGATGTGTATATTCATCTATACTTTTCCGAATTGAGTGTTAACAACCTATAAATTGTATTACATAACTTTCAGTATATATATCCAAATTGAGCGAAACTATTACAACATCCAACATATATACATAAAACATAATCGTAATGAACATAAGGGAGTACATATATCATTGTTGCGAGCTATTCTCTTTCCCGTTGACTTACTCAAGGGAGTACATTCCATGTCATCCTACGACAAATTTATATTTTAAAATATATTAAATTTAGACTACATATAAGTTAAAATTTCATCCATATGTACATTTGTAAAAATATTTACCACAGAATTATTTTCTTCATGCGAGAGATTACCTTCAATAATAGAGCCACCATCTCCGGAACATGCTTACACACAACATAATATTATTTGTCAATAATAACACTAAACAAATGAAATATACACCATTAATAATAACATTATTTACTTCAAATAGATATCACAGTATCTAAGTACATAAGCAAACACCCAAGGTAAATCATGATATTCATTTGTCATCTACCTAAGGAGAAAGAGTAGTTCTGAAGTATGTTTCATTATCTTCTTCATAACCCTACCAAATTTATATAAGTGCTTATATATAAGCTATTTCTATAATCAAAGAGAAAATATAGTCAACCTGTTTTCATATAAGTTATAAGCTGTTTTCATAAGTTATACTGGAGAGTTTATCAAAATAAGCTGAAAACAGCTTATAAACATGTCATAAGCTATTTTCACATGCTCTTCTAAACACTCTGACAAGCGCTTATGCTAATAAATAAGCTGTTTATAAGCTATTACAAACAGGCCCAATGTGATAAGAAACTGAGTCAACTAAGGAAAGGAACAAGATTCTTACGTGGAGAGAAACGGCCCCCTAAAAAATAGGATTTGATTACTTTTTCACCCACCAAATTCGTTAACAACAATTTGGTTCGATATTTTTTTAGATCGGAGGGACACTGCAACTTATAGGGTTATATTTTAAATTTGGTTACCTGGTTAGATGAATAGTATAGTTTTATAGTTTTTTTCTTTTTGAACCTAAAAGCTTAATGTATATCATTAATAATCAAATAAGCAATACATAATGGTATTTGATAATAAACTATGGGACTAGCTGTAAACATCATCGCCCTTGCTAGTTAATGTGGTATTTCTATGGTTATGATAGAATTATTTTGATATCATAACTAATGTATACGTTAATATTTTGTCGATGTCTATGGGAGTTACTTCCAGGTAATTATTAGTATTTTTTACGTTGTTATTTATCAAATTATATTAGTAGTGTCTTTTGATGTGTTTATTCTACAATTGTACAACCATACCAACACTGGCAGAAATTACCTCATGTTATTGTTAAAATATTCTTGTATTGTACAATCGTAGTAGCTAAATGCATAATGAAATGAGATGTCCTTAACTGCAAAAAATCATTTATATAATAACTATTTCTATAGAACATTTGGCTATTTTTATTTGGCAAAATGTTTTTTTTTACTAAAATATTTCAACTTATTTAAATAAATTTCTATTAAAGTTTATAAACAAATTTTTTATCAAAAACTTTTTTTTTTTTAAACGTGTAAGAAGAACACGATCGTGTATCGTGAGTCCACATATCAGCAATTTTTAAAAACCAAACAATCATACTTATGCTCATTTGATTGTTTTCGATTGAATTTTGGATGCGTTTGAAAAAACTTATAAAAAATTTATTATAATAATTTATGAAAATAAATATATACATATAATTTATAAAAATAATTTTTGATATTTCTTTAAATTTTTTTTAACTTAAATAATAAATTTATCAGAAAGGTTCATGAAAATATATCATTTTTAACTTATTTAAAAAAATTATTAAATAAGAGTTTAATTAAGTTGATTATCTTTATCCCATATCATTAATCTAAAAAAATATCTTCTTTTGACGTAGACGATCTTGTCTTTAAACGAGCCAAGAAAGTTAATTAGTAGATACACTGAAATTAACATGAAGATCACTTGATCACAATATCTTAAAAAATGTTAAAATGGACACCTAAGTATATGTCCATCACGTGACGTTAGGTTCATGATACCAAATATTATCTCAATTATTTAGTACCATATAAAATATTATCTCAAATTTTTTTTTTTTTTGATCAAGTGAAGTTTAGTCCCTATAAGTTTAGAGAATACCATCAAAGTTAATGAGAATTTATAATAAAATTTATATATTATCTATCAACAGAAAAGATCTGAGAATCGAACCCAAATCATAACAAGTGTGAACGAAAGACTCAATCAAATATATCAATCTTCATTCATTATTATCTCATTTCGTTGGTGGGTTGAATCTAACTTGTTGAATAAAAAGATTAAATAAAAGGTAGATATGAATTTACTTCATACGAGTTACGAGTTCACTGGAGTATATGACACTCGGGAGCGGTCGTGTCTTAGTGGAATCTTTCACACGTTTTTCGTGAGCCGCCTCACACGTGCTAGTGCCGCCACTTTACTTCATATACCCTTCCCTCTTTCTTCTGTACCCTCTCCTCTTTCTTTCTTCTCTTTCTCTCTCCGCACTTTGCCCTTTCTCTCTCTAGAAGGCAACTTGATTGGGCAATTGGCTTCGCATTATGTCGGGGAGAAAGAGGAGAAAGTTGAAATCGTAAGCTTCTCTTTTGCTTAATCCAAATCTCAATTTTTCATGTCAATTTCTAATTATTTTTATATTAACTATCGGAAATATGTGAAAATTGGGTTTTCAATGCTGGATCAGTGTGGATTTGTAAGAATTAGAGGTTTCTGTCTTGTTACTGATTATGAATTTCAAAACAATTGGTGTATATCTATCTTCGAAGTGGACTTAGTTTATTATGATTGTGAATGCGCTAGGGTTTACTTATGGATCAGATCAGAGTCTGGATTTGAAATTTTTGTTGAAGATTGGGTTACTTTAGTGGGAATTATTGAGAATTGGAGTGTTGCATATATGCTCTATATAATTTATTTTTATTTTAATTTCAATCATCTAGGGTTGTATTTAATTTTAATCCTCCACTACAGTTGTGCTTAATTTTAACACTTGTATATTTTTCAATTGGATGAATTCAGCTTTTTTTTTTTGCACTCTCTATTTGATTTGATTATTAGTCTAACTCTTTTGTAAAACTCCTGTAGAGTTAGACCCATATCATCAGTTTTTAACGTATTCCTAATGATGGTAGGTAGTATTATTATATTTTATACTTGTCATGATATAAACCACCAATTTTGTGTTTTACAAACCTTGAGTGCTAGATGAAGTGAGATTGGTGTGCGTCGTTTTTGGGATTGAGAACTGTTTTACAAAGTTCTAATCTCTTTTTACCCTTGCTGTTGTATCTCTAATTATTTAGGTTACGTGATACAATCGCCAACCACAGAAGAGTAGCAACTGAGGTGAAAAATGAAAATTTCGAGCTACAAACCTGGTCTGATCTCCCTGCTGAACTCTTAGAATTGATCTTGTCCCGTTTAACCCTAGACAATAATATCCGTGCTTCTGCTGTTTGCAAGAGATGGCATTCTGTTGCCACTTCTGTACGTGTGGTAAACCAATCACCGTGGCTTATGTATTTTCCAAAATTTGGTGACTGGTATGACTTCTATGACCCTGTGCAGCGCAAGACCTATTCCCTTGAGTTTCCAGAGTTAAATGGATCTAGAGTTTGTTATACAAAAGATGGTTGGCTACTGCTATACCGACCCAGAACTCACCGAGTGTTCTTTTTTAATCCCTTTACTCGGGAGATGATCAAGCTTCCAAGATTTGAGATGACATACCAGATAGTTGCCTTCTCTTGTGCACCAACATCACCCGACTGTGTTCTGTTTACTGTTAAGCATGTTAGTCCTACTGTTGTGGCCATTAGCACATGTTACCCTGGGGCAACAGAATGGACCACTGTTAATTACCAAAACCGCTTGCCCTTTGTCAGTAGCATATGGAATAAGCTTGTGTTTTGTAATGGACTCTTTTATTGTCTGAGTCTCACAGGTTGGCTAGGGGTGTTTGACCCAGCTGAACGTACTTGGAGTGTTCTGTCAGTACCTCCACCCAAATGCCCAGAGAATTTTTTTGCCAAAAATTGGTGGAAGGGGAAATTTATGACAGAGCAAGAGGGAGATATTATAGTAATTTATACTTGTTCTAGTGAAAACCCCATTATTTTTAAGTTAGATCAGACATTAATGCAATGGGAAGATATGAGAACACTAGATGGAGTAACTCTTTTTGCTAGTTTTTTGTCTTCTCATTCAAGGACTGACCTCCCTGGAACAATGAGGAACAGTGTCTACTTCTCTAAAGTTCGATTTTATGGAAAGCGATGCATATCATTCTCTCTTGATGACTATAGATACTATCCTCGTAAGCAGTGGTATGACTGGGGAGAACAAGACCCTTTTGAAAATATATGGATTGAACCACCAAAGGACTTCTCTGGGTTCACATGAAGAATTTTATTGAAACAAGTAAGCATTTCCAATATTTGTTATGACTCAGTTTTTAACTATGTTTTATAACTGTTGGATATATGCTTTAATAGTTTATCATAAATTCATAATAAGCTGCCTATGCATAATAAGCTAGTTTATGTTTATGCTTTACTAAGTAATTATGTATGCTTGAACTTACCATCAACAGTATTTATTTTTTGTATTTGATTATCAATGCTTGCTATGTGCAGATTAATCTAGGATGCACTCAATTAGTCATTCTTATCAATGTTAAGTCATAGGTTTTAATTTTGATTCATTGTTAGTATAAAAAGATTTTTTACACAAGCATCTAATTATTTATTGACATGTCATTAAAATAGTTTGACTATGATTAGCTAGGTAAAACTAAAAAGTCACACTTTTCTAATGATGTGTCAACAAATGATTGAATGATAGTATAAAACCCCAATGAATCAAAATTAAACTCCTTAGTTGTATTCAAATCTTAAAGGGATTTTTCCTAAATGGTTACATGTGTGTTAATACTTAATAGTATCTCCTGTTTCAGTTTTAGTCACAAATATAAATGATATTTTGCATTTACTTTCTTTTACATAAAAATTATTGTAATTGCAATTTTATATTTTTAAAATGGTATGGTTACACTATTTTTAAAACGAACTTGGTCCTTAGAAATGAGAAAAGCGATTAGAGGTTAAATCACGAAACATAATTGTGCATGTGTATTTATATACTTATGTACAAACAAGTGAGATCATTTATTTATTGTGAGAATGGAAGGAGTGAATTCTGAAAATTGAATCTTACATGAACAGTCACAATTAAAACATCAAGGCATGTATGTGTGAGTTGGAATTAATGATTTTGAATTTTTATTAAAAAATATTATACAAGTTCATTCATTTGCATTAAGCAATCGGCTTTTGTGAAATTTCTATCTAGAATTCCTTATAATGTGTAAAATGTTGACATAATGGTTAGGGATAGTGAGGCTAGTAAACTTTGATAAGTGACTTTCTCCTTAGGGACTAGGGAGGGGAAAAAGGAAAAGAAGAATAACTGTAAGGGCAAAAGTTGGGTAGTGAAAGTTGAACAGTGACAGAAGCAAGTTCAATGTCATAAAGGGGTCTAAATGAAGCAAGACTTGGGTAGTGAAAATTGACAAGTTGTAAGATTTATATTGAACAGTGACTGAAACAAGTTCAATGTCACAAAGGGGGCTTGATGAAATGAACATTTCTTTAATGAAAATCTACCTACATTGTTTGGCCCTCCTTATTTTACTGAAGACAGCTCTCATGTATAGAGAAGATTGAAACATATGCCTGCAATCATGAAAATTTTAAGAACCTACTCAGTGAACCTTGTTTGGGCCAAACTGTGCTAAACCTGTGTTTGATGTGTAAATGGTTATTTAGCTGTTGTTTTGGTTTTCTCTGTGCCAACCTTATGACTGGGTTCCCTGTTTTCCAGTTGAGCTGGTTGGTCCAATCTGTTGCACAAATACAATTTTTTGAACAAGGAGTGTGGAAATCAATCTCTACGAAACTCTATGTTGGAATGGAGAATTTTCATTCAGTTGTCTGAGTGTATTAATGTGATTCTTAATCCAGAACATGAACATTTTCCATACTGCAGTTTCAGATCGCTCTTTGGGCAGTAGCAGTTGCTTATTTGGAAGCATGCCGAAGGCAGCATCTTTACAGGCTGTATATAGGAGGCTAATAATGTGTGAAGGAGACATCTGTAGGGGTAAGCTAAGGAGACATATTTACCCCCTTTTGTTATCTTGTCTCTAGAAATTTCAAGATTTTTCCCTACGCAGTAATGATGTAGTGCTTATGCAGAACAATTGGAGTTACTACTAGGATTATCTACAGATTTATTAATTACTTATTTTGGGCATATGATTTATACATTTATCATCACAATTGTTATCCATCTTTCTTCCGTTGGGATTGACTGTCAACTAATTCAATTTTAGCTGCATTTTCTAAGTGGAACCATGTTTTAATGAACTCTTGATGGAAGTTGTGTGCACGTTACAGTACACGCTACTATACCGCTCATGCATTAGTAATGTCTTGAGCATCTGTAAGGTTTGCCGGTAAAGATGTGAGCACATCTTGAATGGACAAGAAACAGTGTTCCATATACAAGTGCTCTGCTCTTAAATTTTCATTTAATTTTTTTTTTATAAAAACTTGCATAAATTTAGATGATCATAAACTGTTACATTAGTTACATAGATTTTTATTAAAAAAAAAATGTCACCAATTACATAAACAAATAAAACCCCAAGGAAGTTTCTAATAGAATTACATTTTAATACATAAAATGAAACAAAAGTAGAAGTTGATTACATCAAGACCAATCGCTCAAACGATCTAAGCATCAGGGTTACCTCTAGGGAAGTTTTTGTCTTCCTGAAAGAAGATTATTCAACTAGCCTTATCCGAATTCCTTCGGTATTCAACTTGAAGTTGAGCCAACGTTGGCATTGTGGTATATAATTACTTTAATATACTTGGACTTCAAACTTTTTTCTTGTCAATTTGAGGTTTAGTTCTCTTGACATGACAGATTTTTGGTAGTTTAATTGTGCAAATTGCGTTGATACTAATATGCAAGAATATCTCTTGAATTTAGATGGAAAGTCTGCCACTTAATAATACTTGAATTGGATATAAGTACCACTAATTAACTGGACTTAACTCTTATGTCCCTTCTCTTGATATGTTTTTAACAATAAAAAACTATCAAGAAAAAAAAAAATACTGTCAACAAAGAGAGGTATACTGTTTTTCCTAGTTGACAATATTTTTTTATTGGCAAGCCAAAATACAATGTGCAGCTAGAGATTTCAAAGTGGATTGACCTGCCTTCGACAAGCACCGACATGTTATATGAAAACAGGGCATGATGGATTGACCTATGATGGGTTAGAAATATGGATTAGCGGGTCAACTCGCCTGAAAATTAGTAAGTTCGTGATTTAGGAGATTAACTAGCCCGAATTAAACAAAAAAATTCAAAAAATGGTGTCTTATGAAGGTTGACCTACCTAACCCGCTTAATTATAACCCAATTCATTACTCAAGTAAATGATTATAGGATTATGATCTTGTAAAGTGAGAAAAAATGTAAAGTGAAAAGTAAGAGTGTATTTATCCTTGACTAGTTAAAATATATTGAGATCTCAACTCACTTTAACTAATTAAGGATGAATACACTCTTACTTTTTCACTTTACACGTTTGCTCACTTTAAAAGAGTTTTTTTTCCAAAATTAATAGGGTGTAGTTACACTCCTTAGGCATAGCTTCACATTGTGTTTTCCCCCCCATATGTATCTTTTTTTTAATATAGCAAATTTGTCAGTTTTTGACTTCTGACTTTGCATGATCTTTCACCATTCAAACATGCTAATTGGGCTCTTATGTCCTCATCAAAATTGTAGTTCTTTCTCTATGCTTTTCCATTGCACCTGGAATCATCTCATTTTAACACATGTTACTTTGTCTACTCAAATCAGCGTAGCACCATGTGAATAGGAATTGGCATGTCGTTAGGAATAGCAAGCATATATTCCTTTAGCATATTCATTTGACTTAATTAATCAATAAAGCCAAATGGATGAGAGTGTAATATTCAATCAAGAATGGGGTTTTTTTGTTTTATGAACAAAACTTTAAGGGGTGAGTATTATTTACTCAAAAATTTATAGTTTTTATTATTTCATTTCGTTCTAATAAATTTTTCAATCAATGGAATAGGAAGTCATTGACTAAAACATCAATTTTGTCCTTCAAAGTGATACCATCACTCAATTTGGTCTCTGACATTACGAAAAAACAAATTTAGTATCTGACTTTGCACATCTTAGTCAATTTTATGTCTGACATTAATGGATGTAAGTCAAATCTAATAGAATGTTTCATATGGCATGTTGAGTGGTAGCTCGACGCCTGCTTGACAAGCTCCCATAAAAACAATGTTGTTTAACCTTTATTTTTAAGAAGGAAGCCTCACCTTTTTCCCTCATTTTCCAACTTTTGAACCTAGAGTAAGAGAGAATGAGAGAGATAAAAGAGAAGAAGGGGGAGGTTTTGGCTAGGCATGGCAGCGGAACCCGAACTCGTGGGTACCCGCCCGAACCCGCCTCGACTTTGATGGGGAAAATCCGCTCTTTTTGGGTTCGGGTTTGGGTATGGGTTTTCCCCGCTTTTCATAAACGGGGGCGGGGCGGGGACATGGATGCTAATACCCGCCCCGCTGTAATGAAATTACTAAAATACCCTCAATTATAAGTTAGGGTTCTAAAATTTAAAACACTATCATTTATTCCTTTTCTTCTAAACCTAAGCACAACACTCAGCAGCCGCAATTCTCCCCATTTCCATTTCTAGCTTCGTCGCACCTCAGAGGCTCAGAGCAGCGTGGCGCCTCCGGCCATTCAACACCACCACCACCGCGACGCGAGGCCACCCACCACCGCAACGCGAAGACCACCACCAACGTCGCGATGCGAAGACCGCCTCTCTTCACTCTGTTCCACCGCGTCGTCCGTCCACAACGTCGTCCGTCCACCACGTCGTCCGGCCACTGTGAGAGTTCTGCTTCTCCTTCCCTTTGCAGCCACCACATCCTCTAATGTATTTCTGCTTTACCTCTTTTATTTCTTCTTTCTTCTTCCTCTTTTTCTTCTTTTTTTATTTCCTATCTCTGCTTCAGTTGGGCTTCAAATCAATAATTGCTATGGAAAGGTTTAGGTTCAGTTTTTGCAAATAACTTAGTGAGATGAACATTTTGTTTGGGTTTCAGTTGATTCACAGCCAACTATGGGCTTCTGTGACATTCCTTTATTCCTACGGTTTAATGTTTGTTGGTGTTGTAGGTTAGATGCTTGATAAAATGTAAAATCCAAGTCTAAATGTCATATTTGCAATTCTTGGTCATATGAAATAAGAGCAACGTTGTGTTATTGTCTTCATGATTATCTTGCCAATCCCCACTAGATATCTTATGAAGCTCCTGTCGCGGTGCTCATTTATTTGAAACGAAGAATTTAGTGTGGAATACTGTGGATTGGATCAAATGTGTAAAATTGGTTTGGTAAAAGATTTGTTTTTTTTTTTTTTATTATTACTCAAACTCCATTTTGAAGGTTAGAGTCCTTTTTGTTTTTCTTTAACCAACGAGGCTGGGGGTGGGGCGGGGAAACCCGACCCCCGACGGGGGCGGGGATGGGGGCGATTTTTCCACCCCCAACAGGGATTTGGGGCGGGGTCGGGGATCGGGTAGGTAGGCGGAGGCGGGGACGGGGAAGGCAGGCCCCGCCCCCGCCCCGCCCCGCCCCGTTGCCATGCCTAGTTTTGGCTTTGGTTTCCACGTTTAAGGAGGATCTTTATCACTTTTTCCTTTTCCATTCCATTTTCATGTTCTTGGTGCTCTATCACCACAACCTTGTCAAGATAAGAGATTGTTTGTGATTTTTGTGGGTTTTAGTCAGGGTATGGTCAATGATATGATTATGCGTGATTTTGGTAAAAGTTAGGGTTTATGCAGAAGCGGACCTTCCTTCGAGGCAGGGACAACCATGGCCCCCCTCAAAATCCCCCCCCCCCCCCAAATTTCTTTTTATATAAAAAAAAAAAAGTATCTATGACACTTCAAAATAATTTGTATAATATATATGACATGCAAAACCTACAAACTATCATATTTTTTTTTTTTGTGGAACATTATTTGTAGACTCTATTAATTTAAAAATATTCAAATAGATGAACAATACAACATATATTATATACAAAGTTCACAAACTGTCATATATTTTATTTTGTGGAACATTATTATTATACCCTATCGCTTTAAAAATATTAAATAGCTGAACAATTTCATCAAACAAACATTATTTCCAACTCAACACTATTAGGGCTCAATACAACTATGTTTTTCCCCCTTCGCGCATCTGTTTCAAGCTTCCTAATTTCTCCTGCATGCATCTAAACCATTGCAAGATGATTAAACACCAACTAGAATTTCGCATATTGGATGTTTACCGACTTTATATATTTGAGTAATAAAATTATGCATTATTAATTGTGAATTTTAAGTGCACCATTTTGACTAGTGTTGAGTGACTCCCTGAAATTTTTACTCAAAACCCGTCATTGGGTTTATGGGTGTTATTTTGAAGGATCTTTACTATGAAATTATTTGGTTTGATGTTATCGTTGAGATAATCTATTTGTTACAGCTTGTTTCAAAGATTGATTCAAATCTTTGCCCAAAATCATATGCAAGAACAAAGAAACTTAGAAATCAAATTCTGTTACTGCAGAATTTGATTAAGAACCAACACCCTCAAATGTTTACCCAGTTCAGCATCAAAAAGATACCTACATCTGGGGGATCATGCACAGCTGATCCAGTATATTACTCAAAGCCAAAGATTACAATATGAGTCAATGCCTCTCAATCCTCACTTCTATTCTCCCAAGTCCCAATTACACCCAAAGTCCCTCAAGTGTTTTTCTCCACTCACAGACTTTGCTTTACAAGTAATTCTCTCAAGAATCAAAAATGAGTTACACTCTGCCTCTATCACCCTCTCAACATGCCCTTATATATCGAGCAGCAAACAAAGGTTCAAAGTGGCAAAAAACAGTTACACAACAATGTAACAGTAAAACAGAATGTGAGTTAACAACAGAGAAAAACTGAAATTAAGTTAGTTAGTAACTAACTAACTAACTAACTAGAATATGCCATGATATCAACAATCTCCACCTTGGCATATTAACCTTGGCTTCAAGAATAACACTCTAACTGCTGTGCAATCTCCTAGCTGTCTTCATCAATCAACCAGCTTCAATTTTGAGCAAGTTAAGGCAATGCTTGAACTTACTCAATGGAACAACTTTGGTCATGAAATCTGCAGGATGCTCTGCTGTATGAACCTTCATGATCTGAACCAGATCCTTTGCAATGATGTCCCTAATCCAATGCAGCCTTATATCAATATGTTTTGTTCTTTCATGATAGGTGTGATTCTTACAAAGATGAATCGCACTTTGATTGTCACAAAACACATTGATATTCTCTTGATCAATACCAAGCTCATTCACCAGCCCCTTGAGCCAAATGGCCTCTTTCACAGCTTCAGTGACACCAATGTACTCGGCCTCAGTTGTGGACAATGCAACCACATGCTGCAGAGATGCTTTCCAGCTCATAATGTTTCCAAATAGAGTGAATGCATACCCTGTAAGTGATCTCCTCTTGTCTCTATCCCCAGCAAAATCAGTGTCAACAAACCCTTGAGCCTTCCCTGTATCTTGACTACCTTTCCCATACTTCAAACCAGTATTTGTTGTTCCCTTTAAGTATCTCAGAATGTACTTAACAGCTAACCAGTGTTGCTTTCCAGGATTCCCCATAAATCTGCTAACAAGGCTGAGTGCATAAGCTAAATCAGGTCAGGTACAAACCATTGCATACATTAAGCTTCCCACTGCACTTGCATAAGGTATTCTATCCATTTCCTTCTGTTCCTCTACAGTTTTGGGGCTGTCATCACTGGACAATTTGAATTGAGCAGCAATTGGAACCTTTACAGACTTGCATTCCTGCATGTTGAATCTGAGAAGGATTTTCTTCAAGTAACTCTGCTGTGTTATACACATCTGTCCTGTATCTTTGCACCTTGTAATTTCCATTCCAAGTATCCTACTAGCTGGCCCCAAATCCTTCATATCGAATTCTGACCTCAGTACCTTCTTGAGCTTATCAATTTCAATCAAACTCTTACTAGTTATTAACATGTCATCAACATACAATAGGAGGTAAATGAAGTTCTCACTATCAAGTTTTTTGTAGTAAACACAACTATCAAAATTACTCCTCTTATATTTGATGCTAAGGATGAAATTGTCAAACCTCTTGTACCATTGCCTAGGTGACTGTTTTAACCCATATAAGGATTTTTGCAAAAGACACACCCAACCTTCTTTTCCCTTCTCTTCAAATCCCTCTGGCAGCCTCATATAAATTGTTTCCTCCAAGTTACCATGTAAAAATGCTGTTTTTACATCCATTTGCTCTAGGTGTAAACCATATTGAGCAACCAAAGCCAACACAACCCTTATGGAGCAATGCTTCACAACAGGAGAAAAGATTTCATTGAAATCTATTCCTTCTCTTTGAGTGAAGCCCTTTGCAACCAATCGAGCCTTAAACCTAGGAGGATCCTTCTCTGTGTTGCCTTCTTTTCTCTTGTAAATCCACTTGCTTCCAACTAGCCTCACCCCATCTGGTCTCTTAACAAGCTTCCAAGTCTGGTTTTTGTGCAAAGACAGCATCTTTTCTTCCATGGCCTGCTGCCATTCTTTATGCTCATTGCTTTCCTTGGCTTCCTTGTAAGATCGTGGATCATCATAGGTGACTAACTCAGCAGTGTGTAAGGCATATGCTATGACATCTTCCTCATAGCCATACCTCTTAGGCTTGCTGATCTGCCTTCTTTCTCTATCTCTGCATAGCAAGTAATCTGTTTCTTCACTGTTTCCAGCACCATCTTCCACATCAGAATCTGATTCTTCTTCTGTTGCAGGCTGATCTGTTACTGGTTGTTCCTGAGTACTCTTATTCCCAAGCTCCACCTCAAACTGAAATTCCTCACTGGTCTTGTCATTTCCCATTATTTCAGTATGAACCTTGGCTTTAATCAACTCATCTTCATTGAATTTAACATCTCTACTTACAATGCACTTCTTTTCTGCTATAGACCAAATTCGGTAACCCTTTACCCCATCAGGATAGCCCATAAACAGTCCCTTCTTGGCCCTTGGTTCTAACTTTCCTTCATTAACATGATAGTATGCAGGACAACCAAAAATTCTCAGCTTCTTGTAATCTGCAGGGCTGCCATTCCATATCTCTTGAGGTGTCTTGTTATTGAGAACAATAGAAGGGCTTCTATTGATAAGATAGCAGGCTGTATGAGCAGCCTCTCCCCAAAAATGCTTAGGCAAATTAGCATTTGAGAGCATGCATCTTATTCTTTCTAGAAGGGTTCTATTCATTCTCTCCACCAATCCATTTTGTTGAGGAGTGTGTCTAACCGTGTGATTTCTATAAATTCCATGCTCCTTACAAAAAGAATTAAACATATCTCCACAGAATTCTAGGCCATTATCTGTTCTTAATGCCTTCACCTTCCTATCAAATTGAGTTTCGACTCGGTTTTTCCATTCCACAAAGGTTTTAAACACTTCATCTTTAGATTTCAACAAATATAACCAAACCTTTCTACTAAAATCATCAATTAGAGTAAGGAAATATTTGTTACCTCCATGAGTAGCAACTCTAGCAGGTCCCCACAAATCTGAGTGAATATAATCAAGCTTCCCCTTTGTCTTATGGACTGCAGTAGCAAACTTGGTTCTAGTTTGCTTCCCAAGTACACAATGTTCACAGAATTCCAGTGGCTCCAACTTGTCATCACCTAGAAGTCCTTGCTTGGATAGTTCTTGCATACCTCTTTCACTCATATGACCAAGTCTCTGGTGCCAGATCTGACCCTTATTCGATGCAGAACCTGCTGCAACAGCAGTACAGCCAGTAATTGTTTCACCCATTAACAGGTAAAGACAATTCTTCTTTCTTTCACCTTTCATCACAATTCTGGACCCTTTCATCACTTTAAGAACAGAGTTCTCTGCCTTGAAACTGTAACCAGCATCTTCTAGTGTCCCTAAAGAGATTAAACTTCTCTTTAGATCAGGTACGTGTCTCACCTGAGTCAACAATTTTTCTGTTCCATCAGCAAGCTTCAATTTGACAGATCCGATTCCCACAACCTTACATGTAGCATTGTTACCCATTACCACTTGTCCTCCCTCAAATGATTTGTAGTCACAAAACCATTCCTTGTTTGGACACATATGATAAGAGCACCCTGAATCCATCACCCATTCAACTTCACCTTGCCCATTTGCAGCCACCAGCAGGTCTGCACTATCGTACCCATCAGAAGCCACAGAAACATCACCACTATCTTCATTAGAATGCTTCTGTTTGAAGTTTTTCTTGTCAGGACAATTCTTCTTAAAATGGCCTTCCTTGTGACACAAGAAACACTTCAATTTTCCTTTGGACTTTGACCTTCCCCGACTCTTGCCCTTGGTGTTCTCCCTCTTCTCAGTCCTGCCCCTTACAGACAGATTCTCACCAACCTCCATTCCTCTTGACTCACCCTTCTTGGACAATTCTTTAGACATAAGAGCAGCTTGCACTTCCTCTAAAGTTATGGCTTCTCTCCCATAGATGAGGGTATCCGCAAGATTATCATAGAAACTGGTGAGAGATCGAACTAAGAGGAGTGCTTGATCCTCATCTTCAACCTTCACATCAATATTCTCAAGATCGAGAATAAGCCTATTGAATTCATCTAGGTGATCTTGAATAGAGGTATTTGGTTGCATTTTTAAAGTATACAACCTTTGTTTGAGATACAACCGATTTGCAAGAGTCTTTGTCATGTAGAGGTGCTCAAGCTTCAACCAAAGTGCAGCAGCGGAATCTTCCTTTGACACTTCACGAAGCACCCTATCTCCTAAACAAAGAATGATGGCACTATGTGCCTTTTTAAGAAGATCCTTTTTCTCTTTGTCAGATAGGGTGGCTGGGAGTTTTCCGACCCCTTCCAGCGCTTCTTCTAAACCTTGTTGAACCAGAATAGCACGCATCTTCAACCTCCACAATGCGAAATCGTTCTTGCCATTAAACTTCTCAATGTCGAATTTGGTCATTGCCATCAATCTCCCTTCTTGCTCGCCTTGCTCTGATACCAGTTGTTACAGCTTGTTTCAAAGATTGATTCAAATCTTTGCCCAAAATCATATGCAAGAACAAAGAAACTTAGAAATCAAATTCTGTTACTGCAGAATTTGATTAAGAACCAACACCCTCAAATGTTTACCCAGTTCAGCATCAAAAAGATACCTACATCTGGGGGATCATGCACAGCTGATCCAGTATATTACTCAAAGCCAAAGATTACAATATGAGTCAATGCCTCTCAATCCTCACTTCTATTCTCCCAAGTCCCAATTACACCCAAAGTCCCTCAAGTGTTTTTCTCCACTCACAGACTTTGCTTTACAAGTAATTCTCTCAAGAATCAAAAATGAGTTACACTCTGCCTCTAGCTGGGAGTTTTTCCTCACCCTCTCAACATGCCCTTATATATCGAGCAGCAAACAAAGGTTCAAAGTGGCAAAAAACAGTTACACAACAATGTAACAGTAAAACAGAATGTGAGTTAACAACAGAGAAAAACTGAAATTAAGTTAGTTAGTAACTAACTAACTAACTAACTAGAATATGCCATGATATCAACACTATTTGTATGCTCTAAATTTAACACAACATTAATGATGATTGGGTGGCATTTTACAAAAGAACACAAGTCAGGTACTCAAGCGAGACGATGGTCAAATTCATAATTCATCATCCTTTTGTCATGCAAAAAAATATTTCTCTCAAAAATCATAAGAGTTTGAAGTGAGTTACAACATGTTCAGCATCAAAGCTATCTTAACAAAGTAATATTGCTATACTATTACATTCTGAACTCCATACAAAATTTTATAAATACTGACGATGATAGCACAATGTTAACATAGTGAAAATTGTTCACAGACACATGGAATGAGCATATAGGGACCAATACTGGGATCACATAGAAAACAAAAAACGTGGTTTTCTTTCCCTCAAATGGCAAACCACATAGCAAAAGACAGAAAAGGAATAAAATAACACGTGATGCCAAAAAGAAAAGACAACAAATGAAGGGATGGGAAACCCATTATCATGAAGAGACCACACAACATGTATCACAACACCAAAAAGGGTAAAAGAAAACTTGGAGAAATTTTCACTTTATCTAAAAGTGACAATTTTTGCTTGAAAATTCTATTTGATGGCATTCCGACAAGATCCAATCTTATGTGACATGGGATCCTTGCCGAAGGAAGTGATCTTATGTGCGTTTTGTGCAAGGAATTGGAGGAGACTACATCACAACTTTTCTTCTTATGCTCGTTCTCTTATAATGCTTGGGTGAGATGCTATACGTGGTTTGGGTTTGAGGTGGTGTTACATGAAGATTGCAAGTTCCATTTTCTACAACAACATGGATTCTTTGTAGACAAACAGTGCAAGGAGGTATGGTTTCTTCTATGGTTCATTATGTTGTGGTCAATTTGGTTACATAGGAATAGTATTGTGTTTAAGCAAGATGAGTTGGATTTTGACTACTTAGTGATAATAATTAAGGTGAAATCTTGGTCTTGGATAAGAGAAAAAATTGTGGGTGTGTATTTTTCTTTTTCAGAATGGTCTATGAACCAATTAGAGTGTCTACATCAATGTAATATGTCTTGATGTTTCCATGTAAGGGTTGAAGTACCATCTTTACTCCATTAATTTTAATACAGTTTTTGGTCAATAAAAAAAACTTGGAGTTTAGGGTCCATACCTTAATCAAATTTGACAATAACTTGCATGATTTTTCCACAATTAAATTTTCATTTGTAGTGGTAGGAGTTGATTTTAAAAATAGCAATATTTGGATGAGTTTTGAGGATTAGGATAAAATTAGGAAGAGCATTGTTTAAACTTCCGAATTTTCCCTTATAATGATAAAATGATGTTGTTTTGGACATCTAACTTATGTACTTTATTTTTTTCAAAGATACAACGACGGTCATTTTGAAGAGATTTGTCACATAGGTGTGAACTTAACATGTCACATAAGACTCTCCATCAGGTTTGACTAACATCCACTTAACATTAGGGACATATTCACTGACAGTATACAAAGTTGAGTGGCTAAATTTACTTTTTGGTACCAAATTGACGGATGGTGTCAATTTTAGGGATAAAAAAAATGATCTTTTAGTCCAAAGTCATTCCATCCTTTTTTGGTAACAAAAATCATTCCATCTTTAAATAACCAAATCCTATGAGAAAAACTAATTATTTTATATTGATTGAGAGTGTAAATAATTTTTACACTAATAATATATACAATTCAAATCTATAACTAAATCCTTATTTTATTCCATTACTACTACATCCCATTTTATTTTGTTGAATGTTAGTATTTCATTCGGAAGTGAACCAACAACCAACAAACCGTTGTGAATCTGAAGTATATCTTCTGAAAGAGATCGATTCATTTGAGAACTTAAACCTTCTCTTAAAATTCAGATTCAATTTAATCCTCATTTATTTGAATCATTATTAATGATGATTAATGATAACATTAGCACCTTGTGAATCAATAAGAACATTTCTATTTCCTCCTCGTCATCACAAAAAGTACAACACAAACAGAATGTCTTCAATCCTTGTAAAGCCACACCCATTTCTTCCTTTCCCATCTCCAACCCAACATCACCCTCTAAAACTGAAACCAATACCAAAACCAAAACACCCTTTCTTCCTTACCACAAAACACTCTTCTCTTGGAATCTCCTTCAGAATCCATAACAATAATAATAATAATAATAATAATACCAAACACCCTTCGAACCCAATAACCTCAAAAACCCACACTTTCCAATTCCTCAAACCTTACCTTCTCTCCCAACACAAACCCATCCTCTCTGGCTGGCTCTGTGGTGCCATCTCCGTCTACTCCCTCTCCAAACTCCTCTCCTCAATCACCGCAGCAATCGATGCCACCCAATTGCGCGTAGTGGGGTGTTTGGTCATCACGCGCTTGGTCGCCAGTTACGGGCAGCATGCCCTTCTGTGGGACGCTGCCCTCAAAGCCGTGTATGAGATTCGGGTACACGTGTATGAGCGTGTTTTGGAGAGGGAGTTGGGGTATTTCGAATCTAAAGACGGTGTTTCGGCTGGGGATATTGCGTATCGAATCACTGCCGAAGCTTCTGATGTTGCTGATACTCTTTATGCTGTTCTCAATGTGGGTAACACTAACACTCTTTTAACTACTCCCACTCTCTATCTATGTATTTAGGATGCGTTTAGAAGCTAATCTATCAGAATAGCTTATGAAAATAAATTCATACAAATTACTTTTGAAGATGTTTTATAATATCTTTATAAGCTCTTTTTTAACTTATTTCAATAAGCTTATCAAAGAAACTTATGATAATTAATTATTTTTAGCTTATTTATGATATTTGTATAAGCTCTTTTTAACTTATTTCAATAAGTTTGTTAAAAAAATTTATGAAAATAAATTATTTTTAGCTTATTTAAAAAACAGTTTATTATATAAGCGCTTAATTAAGTTGTTTAACCAAACACGCCCATATTATCAATATTTCTTCTCTTTGATTATGTTCACTAAGCTTTACCATCCCTTTGTTAAAGTTTTTTCTTTTTTTTACAAAAAAAAAAACCCTATTTTTAATTAAAAAATAGTCTGACACTTATATGTTCCTTTGGTTAGACTTTTGCTAAAGAGCAAGAGTTACAAAGAAAGCTAAAAAACGCATTGCTTTTAGGAAAAGTTATATTTTCTAACTTCTCTGAAAGTCCTCCTAATTTATATAAACGAGCATTTTCTGTACTTGACTCGTTGCTTTGCTTTACATCTTGACACTATTGCGCAGTTATCCCATTTATATAGCATTTTTTGCACAAGTTTTTAATTCATTTGCATAATTACTTTTATCTGTTATTCTATGATAATAAGCCCTTTTTTTGACAGACTATAGTACCAAGTACTCTGCAGCTATCAGCAATTATGACCCAGATGGTAGTTATAAGTCCCGTTCTATCTTTGATTTCAGCCATGGTAAGTGCGGAGCTATTTGTATTGATTCATCTTCCTCGACTTTCATTGATGCTAGATGTTGAGGGTAAATTTAATTTTGTTCTTGTGTTTGTGAATTGCAGGTTATTCCTTGCATGGCACTTGCTGTTGCCTTTCTTGGTCAAGAACTTGGTAAGATATCTAGAGAGGCACATCTTAGCATTGCTGCTCTCTCAGCATATCTAAATGAGGTAAGTTTTTGAATAGCTGTGCTCTTTCTTCATTGTACTTTAACAGGAAAGCTTAATGCATACCTTGCTTGCACAAATTGCTATTCTATTTGGATCTCTTATGAAGCAGTGCCACCCTGCAAAATGGTTGTTATTGCTTGTAAGCTTGTTTGTCAATGATATTAATGCTGTTTTTATTTCAGATGCTTCCTGCAATTCTCTTTGTGAAAGCAAACAATGCAGAGTTGTGTGAGAGGGCCAGGTTTAAGAGGCTGGCTCAGATTGACTATTCTGCAAAGCTGAACAAGAAAAGGATGAAAGCAGTCATTCCTCAGGTCATACAAGCTGTTTATTTTGGAATCATTTCCATACTTTGCGCTGGTTCGCTGATGATTTCAAGAGGTTCATTTGATGGCTTTAGCTTGGTTTCATTTGTGACGTCATTGCTTTTCTTGATTGAGCCAATCCAGGTATTGTTATCTTTTGACACCTAGTCACTTTGCTCTCCATCATTTTCCTTCTTGACTTTTTTCTCTTCTCCATAGGTTTATAACTTTCATGCCAGTAATGCAAAAACCTTTTATGCTGACATTAAGTATTGTGATTTTAACTGTCCTCTGTACATGAAATGATTAAATTCCATCTGTGCCCTTTTTTCTAGTTTTTTACAGGTTGTATTTAGTTTGTGGTTTTTTTTCCCAAAAAAAATTTATGTTGGTCATTTTTGTTTTGCTAATTACCATTTGCACTGTTATCATGGTTCAGCTTTTGAGGATCTGTCTTTGGTTATCAATCTTAAAATAAAGAATCACGCAGGATGTGGGAAAAGCTTATAATGAATGGAGGCAGGGAGAACCAGCTGTTGAACGCTTGTTTGCTATGACCAGGTTCAAAGATAAGGTAAATCTATGACAGTGATCTGCACATTGGTATAATTTTCTTTTTCTTTTTTAATACTAAGATAAGGTAATATGTTGCATTGCAATGATAGATCAATTTATTCTCAATAATAGGTGGTCCAGAAACCAGATGCTGTCGATTTAGATTATGTTACAGGGGAGCTTAAATTTTGTGATGTCTCATTTAAGTATAATGATGACATGCCACATGTTTTAAACGGATTGAATCTTCACATTAGAGCTGGAGAGATAGTTGCTCTTGTGGGTCCTTCTGGTGGAGGGAAAACAACACTTGTAAAATTGTTGCTTCGGCTTTATGATCCTATATCTGGTGAGTCATTTAAAAAAATATAAATACTTATTTTTATGTTTACAGCCAACGTGTTTTATAATATGTAGCTCAACATGGGGATCATGATTTATCATGTACATTTGTTTTATGAACTGATTTTAATTTTTCACTTTTTAGTCATTTTTCTTATCAATAGCTTTTCCTTTTATGCTTGCAGGCTGCATTATGATTGATAACCATAACATCCAAAACATTCAGTTGCAGAGTTGGAGAAGACATGTTGGTCTTGTTTCTCAAGATATAGTAAGTGGGCTCGTGCCTTTGTATTCTTCTCCTTTATGTTTGCTGAATTTGTACTCAATTTCATGATTCTCATAAGAATTTAAAATCCGCTTGTTTTGCCAAATTGAATTATTTGCACTATTTTTACAAGCTTTTAGCTTTTCATCCCCCCCCCCCCCATATGTTTACCGTCTGATCTTCTGAATTTTTTTATCATATCAATTGTTTCATTTTTATGCTGTTCATGAATTCAGCTATTTTAGGCATTCTTGATTGTTAGCATGAATAATTTATAGCTACTGGTAACTTCACGTGATCCTTTGTAAATTCATATGTTATGCAAATTCCTTTTGGTACGAGTAGCAGTATTTTTGGCTATCTCAATAGTACTGATATATACACTAGACACTTTTTTCAGGTACAGTTGCTGAAAATATTGGTTATAGGGATCTGACAACAAAAATTGACATGGAAAGGGTGAAGCATGTAGCTGAAACTGCTCATGCAGATGAGTTCATTAGAAAACTTCCAGAAGGATACGAAACCAATATCGGACCAAGGGGCTCAACTTTAAGCGGAGGCCAGAGGCAAAGGTGAGTTTTCAAATTCAAACTTCCTTCTGTTCTCCTATACAAGTTTAGCCATGAATGATTAGCTAATTTTGTTTTCTGTTAGAGTGAGCTTCTTTTGGAAGGTATGATTAGTGTAAAGACCAGATTTGATACATCGGATGTTTATGAAACTTCATGATTGATCTATGACTTCTTTCATTGATCTATTACTTCCCTCTTTCTCAAAAATACAGGCTGGCTATTGCAAGGGCACTCTATCAAAATTCTTCTATATTAATTCTGGATGAGGCAACTTCTGCTTTAGATAGTAAATCTGAGTTATTGGTGAGACAAGCTGTAGAGCGTTTGATGGAAAATCGCACTGTAAGGCAACTAGCCCTTTCTGTCCTTGACATATGACTTTTATTTCTGCCCCTTTTATAATTATCTTATCTTACCTGCATATCCTGGCAGACACATGGGCACCGGCTATAAGAATTGCATGATCTAGCTAAATATTTGTTGTGCTTGTTTATCTTATTACTTGAATACATTCAGGTCTTAGTTTAAATCACAGGACCAGTATGTTAATATATATATATATATATGTTTTCTGAGTAAACCCCTCTCCCCCTCCATTTTGATCCTCCAAAGATTTTAGGATGATGTTTGGTCCTCAAATGACACCTTTTTGACATCAGAATGTTTGAAAAAAAAAAATTGTTTATTGGGACGAAATCGATGTCATGCGTTGACCAAAGCATTTGATGATCATTTTGATGTTTTGAAATGTTTTCAATTAACAAATTGGGGGTTTACTTTGTTTTTCCTTTCTGTTCTTTTTTCTGTTCTTTTGGTTTCAAGAGCTATTTTTCCATTTGTTATTTTTGCATCTTATTTTGTTACCTTTGGTTTCCAGTGTGTTAGTCATCATCGGATATGCTTTACTGAGACCTTGACTTCTTTATATGGTTTGCTTGCATTTATTGGTTAATTTATTGCACCCTATGTGAAGGTAAGGTGTATATCTTTTTGTTCCCTATGTGAAGCATTCAACCATCTTCCTATATTTATAGGTGCTTGTGATCGCCCATCGGTTGGAAACAGTTCTGATGGCTAAACGAGTATTCCATTTGGATAACGGGAAGCTAGAAGAGCTGCCTCGATCAACTATGTTGGATAATCACAATGATTCATTGCTATCATCTGGGCTTGTTATTTGAATATTGAATAAAGACCCTAAGTGTTCCTTGAAAAAGAAAAAAAACGCGGAGACATGTTTTATCCCTAAAAATTGAAAAATTTCAATTTGGTCCTTAAAAATCTCAAATGCCATTCAAATTAGTCTTTTTTAGTATAAATTTTAGGATATTTTAGTCTCTATCAGAGATTATTTTGATCGGAATTTTTTGATGACTGACTGACTCAGTTAGAATTTTTCATTTTTCAAGGACTAAATTTGTCCATTTTTTTAAGGACCAATTTGGGTCTTTATCCTTAAATATTTATTGCTAGGGCTATATATTCATACTTAGTTTTACAGTAATAGACTCCATTTGAATATTTATGTTAAAGGTGATAGAGTACGTATAAGTTCACATCAACGGTCTCTCTCTCTAGCGTTCTTTTCCTTTTATTTTTGGAGGATGGCTAGGAGAAATCTTGTACATTAATCTGTAATCACATTTATTTTAATGGAAAGGTTATAGTATTTTAATTTAGGATTTAATTTATGCTCACTTCGAATTACCATGTCTTATGTTTCTATCTGCAATTTGGTATCATGACCAAGCTAATAGTCAAATAGAAGACAAATCCATTTAATCTAGGGATAATTTCGCATGCTTATCACTTGCTTTTACATATATGCATGGATGATATATGATGGGTAGATGCGAACGAGTGTTGGTTTCCCATAATAAAAAAGCTGGGTTTGACTATTTGGAAACTTGGTACATGGCCATACAATTAACTTACTCATTGCGCGTGTATAAGGTTCGTTTGGAAGAGTTTATAAAAAGAATTTATGAGAATAAACTTATATAAATAATTTATGAAAATAATTTATAATATTTTTATTAGTTTCTTTTAGATTATTTCAATAAACTTCTCAGATAAGCTAATGAAAATAAATTGCTTTTAATTTATTTAAAAAAAATTATTAAATAGACACTTAATTAAATTTTTTACCCACATGCCTCCAAAATGCTTGAACACTTAATTTATCCGTATTTGTGGCCATCCCATAGCCATTGCTCATTTAAAAGGAAGAATGAATCTGAACTTTTGTAACTTGCATTTAAATGTCAATATCATCAACGTGCTGGTACATCGAGAAAAGCATTTATGATTATCATTTCAACATGAATAGTATTGGGGGGCTGAGGATTTATTTGAGAACCCAAAAGAATTCATGTAAAAGGAAAGAGACCTGAAAATAAAACCAACGTAGACAATCTCTATAAATCTTTCAAATCTTTTAGGGAAGGTGAGGTCATTTCTCTCTTAACTTCTTGGTTATAGCAAAGGCAGCTCCTGCCACAGCCACAATTACGCCTGAAATTATAATGGCTGATTTAAGTGTTTGCAAGGCTTCCTTCTTTTCCCTTTCCTTTTTCCTCTGTTTGGCCTCAGCTTGCTCCTTCAACCAATCAAGCAAATATATACATAACACCAATCAGTATATGATACACACAATATGCAAAATAGAAGGTATGAGTTCTTCAAAACAAGTCTCATAAGAAAAAATTTCCAAGTATTCCAATGCCATGTTCATTATTCTATTGTAGATGAAAATAAAAATATGCAGGTACCTTGGAGGCAGCCACCTCAGATGATACAGAATCAACATGAAACTCAGTATTTGTCCCGGGATTTAGTTCCCCAACAACATCAGCAGGTGGAAACGTTAGGTTTGAGTTCTGAGGTGGGCTTGCCATATTTTTTTCTAGCCTTCAAGCAATGGTACCCTATAACCTTGTTATTATTGAATAGTAGGGGAGAAGAGAGAAGAGAGAGAAAAGAACACGTTCGTTATCAAAGATTCATGCTCAAATGAATGCCAAAACTTGTTCATTCTTAATTGATACGTGCCACTTTTCCAAAAACTGAGGTTGTTATAGTTTTATGGGTCTTAACTAAATTGGTTTCCTGTTCTCAAACTTCCCGAGATACTTGTTCAGACTTGCCTAAACTTTTGGTAATAATAAGAAAATAGTAAAACAAATAAATATTAAGAAAGTAAAGTGAACTACTTGGTTTCTTCATTAATAATAGTAATAATTAATAACAAAACAAACTGTCACAGTGACTCACTTCTGCCTGCTTAAACATTGCCAATTATTTATTTATTTAAGTACCCAACATTTTGAAGAAATTCAAGACATTAGAATTATCACAAGGGTTTGCTCGATCAATAGGATCCAATGTGTCTAAAGTTTGATTTTTATTGGCAATCTTTCATTAGTAAGCCATTTATAAGTATCATTATATATCTTGTGGCATGTCGGGGCCTCCCTTTCACCTAAACTTTCTTGCAAAAAAAAAAATGACATTTATCTAACACTTATCTAAAATTCTCAAGCAAAACAAAATTCCATGGTACAAGATCCAAGATTTTTTTTGGAGGAACGACAATTGGGGTTCTGGGTTGATGAATAATAAGATATTAATTACCACCAGTAATGATTAATATTGATTGTTGGCCACTAGTACTGGGTAGGCCATCTTCGACTAAGAATTTCTCTGTTAATTAAAGTTAGACCGCAGAAGAAATTGTGAATCCCCTAATTCTAGCATCACCTAATCACAATAAAATAAAATAAAAAATGCAGACAACCAACCAACCTGTCCATTCCTTCTCTTTCCCCCCTTAATCTGACTCTCACATAGATTATTCAATTATTATTTAACTTACGTAAAAGCAAGCTTCTCAATTTTGTGCCACTATAATTACTCCTATCAAGAGAAAGCTTCTTATTGAAACCGATTAACTCTTATTTGTTATGCCATGATAGTGCTCATAGTCAGACTAAGTTTGGAGTCCCATGTATAAACATACTGGTAAGAATCCTTTGTATCTTCTATTTTCAACATCAATTGGAACTCTCAATCTTTTGGCAGGGTGGAGAAAACTGGAGGGGTTATTCCCAGAACGAACACTATTTAAGGGGTTGGTCTAGGGATCAGAGGAATTTGTTAAGAGAAGGAAGTAGGGGTTGGTCACCTTCTCCTTTGAATGATGTGGACAGGAGTGAATACTCAAAATAGCTTCCAAATCCAAATGAACTCTCTCTTCCAGAATTCCACAGAAAAATGTAGGGCCACAAAGGCACAAAACTGAACATTGAATTTCAAGAATATCGTAATCAACTCTGTACAGAAACACCATTACTTGTGCTTTGACATGTGGCTGACTTTTTTGTTTAACGTCAGCCGATGATATATGCCATATAACTTGGTAAAAATTGCAAATCCTCTGTTACAATTGCAGTCTTCCTTTTCCAAGTTGAGCATTCTGAGTTTATTTTGAAGGACACTGTCATGCATATTTTACAGAATTTTACGACATGGATTCCTTCTCCCCGCTTATCACCAGCAACAATCAAGCCTTATCCTACTAAGAGGAGTCGGCTACATGAATCAAACAACATCAGTGTGCTCTATCAAAAGCCAAAGTTTCAGAAACATTGCTGCATTGCTTTTTTACCAGTAGTCCTTGCAAGAACAGACTCCATCTCTGAAATGGTGAAAGCGAGTGGCATCTCTAACAACAAATTGGCGATTGACAATCTTGCTAACCAACTTAATAAATAAGTGACAATCTACACACACTCTGAGGTTTTTCATCACAGTAATCTCTGTTCCAGACCTAGTGTTTAAGAGACCAAATGCAATTGCCAATTTTTCACTGTGCACCCCGGTACTATTTAAGACTTCTTCACTCCTTCCTTGATATTTCTCAGCTGGTTGATGAATCTCCTTCACAAGACTTTCCAATTTATCTACCATTCTATATATTTCCTTAGTTTGAAGATGACTTCTATCCCCAGAGTAAAAAAGATGCACTTTTTCTTTATATTCAACATAGCTGCATCCTGGCTCCTTTTTTAGCTTTCGTTCCCTCATCATGACTCGAACTTTTAAAACCCCCTCTAAGTTTTCAGCATCAGAGTATATGTTTGATAACAAAACATAGTAACCTATATTTGTGGGTTCAAGCTCAATGAGATGTTCAAAGGCCAACTCTGCCAGCTCTACATTCTTATGAATCTTGCATGCACTCAGAAGGGCTCCCCAAACAGCACCATCAGGTTTTACCTTCATTGACTTAATGAGATCCATAGCTTCCTTCAACCTACCTGCCCTGCCTAACAGATCAACCAAGCAAGAGTAGTGCTCCGGACCCAGCCGCAAACCGTACTTCATTTCCATGGCATTGAAATATTCCAAGCCCTTATCAACCAATCCTGCGTGGCTACATGCAGAAAGAACACTCACAAAAACTGTTTCATCCGGTCTGATTCCCGACTCAATCATCTCATCGAAAAGACCAACTGCAATTTCTCCTTGACCATGGATTCCATATCCACCAATTATAGCTGTCCATGAAATAACACTTTTCCCGGCCATACGATCAAAAATTGCGCGAGCGCGTATCAAATTACCACACCTAGCATACATATTGATCAATGCGTTCGTCAAAAACGTATTGGAACTAAACCCGCAACACTCAATCAGCCGTTCCACCTCACGACCAATCCTCTGAGCACCGAGATTGGCACAAGACGAAACAACCGCAAGAAGCGTCACGGGGTCAGGACTCATCCTAGTCAACTTCATCTCACGGTAGAGTTCTAAAACATGTCTAGCATGCCCATTTTGCGCATAACCAGAAATCATAGCATTCCAAGTAATCAAATCTTTCTCACGCATTTCGTCGAACAGTTTTCGCGCAATTTCAACCTCACCGCATTTCACATACATAGTAAGCAAACAATTCGCCACAGGCAAATGATCACCAAATCCAAACTTAACACCACAACCGTGAAGACACACGCCAATGGTTAAATGGGTAGGGAGCGTACACCCAGAAACCAAACTCAACAAGGTAACCGAATTAACCGCCAACCCTTCTTCTTCGTGTTGTTGTTGTTCCCTCATTCGACGGAACAATGAGAGAGCTTCTAGAAGGTTGGAGTTGAAGGTGTAGCCAGAAATCATGGCATTGTAACAGATGGTGAAGTTTTTCCAGTGAGGATTTTCGTCGAACACTTTGCGAGCGTTGTGGATGAGGGAGCATTTGGAGTACATGGAGATGAGGGAAGTGCGGATATACGGGTCGGGTTGGGAACCGGTTCGGATGACGTGGGCGTGGATCTGGGAACCGGTTAAGGGTAAGAAGAGGTAGGCGCATGATTTGAGAAGGAAAGGGAAGGTGAAGGTGTTGGGAAAGAAGGAAGAACGGAGCATGTGGCGATAGAGAGTGAGAGATTGTGGGTATTCACGGTTTTTTGATAGCTCTCGTAATCGACAGTTCCATGCCGTTGTTGTTGAGTTTACAACTTCTACTTGTGGGATGCTCATGGATTGTCTCAAGAGTCAAGACTATGTTATGCAACCTCGGTTTATCCAGAATCGAAGCATTTCTGACTTGGGCTTCATGTCAATGTTTTCCCATGGCAAAACATGCGTCTGTCATGTTTTACATTCAATGCTGAATGCTTTATTATATTTTATTTTCATATTTTTTAGACTAAAGGCCTAATCATGTCCATAAAAAATAACACCGGTACAATTTTAGTCCCAAAAAAGTTAATCATTTAATCCCTAACGTTTATAGAACATGTTAGTCCTTCTATCTTGTTTCTTTCGATAGGATTCTTTAGAATTGACATTTTGTATATGTAACATTTTATCTCCCTTACATGTTATCGTCCGAATTTTCACTATGAAAATTAATTAAAAAGAACCCAAATATCATAACAAAACGACGTCGTTTTTTATTCGGTGAGGGAGATGAAAAAATTGGAAGAAACCACGTCCTTTTTGTCAAAGAAGTTATCTTCTTAAACTTTACCCAATTGAAAACCTTAAATGTCGTAGTCAAACCCCATTACCAAAGGTGTTGTTGATTTGTTGGTAAGAAAAATATTTGTTCCCCCACTGATGTAGTTAAGGTACATATTGTTCTAATTTATTGATGTCTATTGTTGTTGGTTTGGCCAGTGTTTCTGATTTCACTGGTGCATTTGGTGTTGGTTCGGTCAGCCTGTTGGTGTTGGTTTGGCCACTGTTTCTGTTTAACAATGATATGTTTTTTTTTTTTTTTTGTGTGCTTACTACTATGAATGTATGGCTTGCAACAACATCGACAAAGTATAGGTGCACAGGCTATCCAGTGAGTTATATATCCAGGGACTATACTGGATCATGATAAAATTTTTAGGGACCAAATTAAGTCACTATTGATTTTTTAAGGACTAAGTTGTTACATTATTCTCTTTTCTGGGGACTAATTATGTACTCTTTTTGTTGCGTTTTAGAATGAACAAGAAAGTGGAAGTCCCCCATCGCCTCCACATCCAGCTTTAAGACCACCTCCTCTCAAATGACTTGCTTTCAGGTCACTAACGAGGGAACAAATATTTTTCTTCCCAACAAATCAACAAAAGCAACTTTGACAATGGGTTTTGGCTGTGAGGTTAGGGTTTTCAATTGAGGAAGGTTGAAGAAGATAACCTTTTTGAAGAAAACGTTGTTACATCCAAATTTTTTCATCTCTCCTTGAAACAAAAACATCGTTTGTCGTGACATTTGGATTTTTTTAATTAATCTTCACAGTGGAAATCCGAACAATGCTTAATAAGGGAGATGACATATCACATCGATAAAAATGTTAACTCCAACGGACCCTAACAAAGGAAACATGACTGAAGGACTGATATGTCCCACATTTGAAAATGTAAGACTAAATGATTAGTTTTTTTTTTTTTTTTGGGAATTAAAAGCATCCCCATGTTTTTTATTCAGAGAAGTGTTTGGTCCTTTAATCTATTGTTTTTTTATCTAATTATACTTTATTTTCGTCATTCTTTACCTAAATATATTTTATTTTCATCATTTTTTAACCTAATTAGTTACTTTGTAGAAATATATATATATATCATTTGAGATCGGATGGCTCCAATGAGATCATAGAGGAGGTTTGGCTCCAGGCCTTATTTTTTTTACCTTTTTTCATTAATTTGTCATGAAATAATATATATATATATATATATATATATATATATATATATATATTAAAGATTTAATTGTTATACACTGACAGTGTAAAAAACTTTATATTGACAATACATAACAATTAAACTCATATATTAAATATATAATTAGAATAAAATAATATCATATGAACGCTCAGATTGTAGATAGATTGAGGCTTTTGGCTATAAGTTAACCAGTTAATTGATAGAAATAGAAGGACCTATTATAATAATTATTATAGTTTAAGAATTAAATAAGAAAACTTATAGGTCAAGGATTAAAGAAACTTCAATACACTTTGTCCTTTAAAAGAGAACAAAGAAAGACACACCAAATACGAAATATTATTAGTTCTTACTTCTTACCATGATCTAACAACTCCTTAAACCTAATGATCAAAACCAGGGATTTAGGGAAATGATCATGAATGTTGTATGAAAAACCAAGGATTTAATTAGTCCCTAAAATTGTAAGATCGTATCAATTTGATCCCTAACATTTTCGAAATTTCAAAAACATCATTGAAATTGTCAAACGTTAATCAATTTAGTCCCTCCATCAGGAACCAAGTTGATACAAACCTTACAATTTCAGGGATCAAATTGGCATAATGACCAAATTGATACGACCTTATAATTTGAAGAACCAAATCGGGGATTTACACCTCGTATAAAATCATAGATTCAACATATATGAAATAAGTAAAATACCTAATTTGTTGAAATAATGTAAAAATTCTTACAAGATTAGATTAAGAATTTAATTTTAATATACTATTTCGATAAAATAAGTTTTTTACAATGTCATTTAAGTATACATTATCAAGGGAGTACTAACATAATTTGAAAACCACTTAATCCAAAATGCTAAAAGCAAGGCAGAACGGAAAGCTATTGCCAAAACTCCTATTTTGTTATAGAATCATTAATCACACTAACAGTCTAGCCAAACCACCAATCACAGCAGCAGTGTCAGTTCCAAAAATACATTCATCTTCTACAAATGGGATTGTTTTCCGTAAGGTCAGATTTATTGGAATGCTTCTGTTGCCTGCAAACCACAAACATGAGGCTGTAGCAGCTACTCAAACTCATAATACTTGCTCAAATAAAGCTACTCATACCATTGTCAGAGACACAAATTGTTATGAGTCTCACATTGAATAAATAAGGAAGTTTAATGTGATACCTAAGTCACAAAGCTCTCTCACCTACTGGATTAGTCTTTTGCGTTAGACTCACCTTCTAAGCTTAAGTCATGATAATTGGTATTTTCCTTGAGAGTTGGGTTATGGAAAGGGCTATCAATAGCCTGGATTAAGGTATAGTAATGAGAATGTTGTACGGAATACTAATAGATGAGTGAGGCCGCCATTGAAGTCACCTTTTAAAGGGGTGACAATATTATGAGTCTCACATTAAGTAAATAAGGAAGATCATTGTGGTATTTAAGTCATGAGACTCTCCCACTCCCACCTAATGGATTAGTCTTTTGGGTTGGGCTCTTCTCATGGGCTTAAGACATAACACAAATGGCCACAACTACAAATGTGGCTGCATTTAAGTGTGACAAAACATAGTTTAACATGTAGCCATGTGGGCAAATTGTGAAAGTAATGTTGTGCAGGTACCATTGATGCAACATATTCCTTATTATCCAATTTAAAATAAAAGACCTCGTACCTCCATTGATACTGTCCTGTTCTATGCAAATGGCAGCATAATGAGAACCGGCCAACTCCAGAAGCACAAATTGCCAATTGCCCGCGAGATTCTTCAGATCATCAGAAGGCTCAAGAGTGATTTCAGGTGCCTGTCAGCAAAGTAAAATGGTAAAGGCAGACAAAACAAAGAACTCATGCCAACATTTAATATGTTAGTACTGAAGCAAGGATTCATACAATATACTGCAATTCCTGCCCCGATATTAGCCAATATATTTTACCACATGCACATATGACGGTGGTGACTCTAGAAGAAGAAACAGTTCATGAAAATATAATATCTGTAATTAAGAGCTCTCTATATTTCAAACAAACTTAGCAAGGGTGAAGCATACCTCAGAAATCATATGAGGTGAAAGATGGAAGCCTCCTTTTATATGGTCTCTTAATCGAACAGTAAAAGTCTTAAAAGGTGAAGCTGAGAAGCCCTTCCCTAGTGCTTTTACATATGCCTCCTATAAATGGGAAATGTCTGTAAGTGACAGCTGCAGAACAGCAAAACATAGATTGAATGTACACAAGTTATGCTCTCTCAATGCATTATGCTTATTACTAAAGAAAACTTTAAAGGAAGTTTATGCCTACTACACTCCATTTGACTTCATACACAAAGATTAAATACATCAAAATTTAAAAGATGCTTCAGGTATCCCCTGTGGGAGAAAACCAGAAAGATTATTTTTCTTGGGGCTTTTCACCCTATTTTTAATCATTTTTTTCAGACAAAAAATAACTTCGTATTTTAATCTTTTATATTAATTTATTTATTTTTTAAAAATAAAAAAAACTTAGCACCAGAAGTTTAAATCACATCTTTCACCTGAGCATGGATTAATGTAAGTAGTTCAATAGTGCCAGTTTCATAATAATAGGGTAATACAATGTATTACCAATATCTTCAAAGTCAATATAAGGTAGAACTTTTTAACTTGTTGGTACCCCCATTCTTTCAATTCAACAAAAAAAATGCTCAAAGAAAAAGAAATTGATAAGAAGATAAATAAAAAAGTAATACTCAAATTTTCTCAAGGTAATTGTTCAAAGAGTTACATTCGTTTATCACCCTATTCCTAACAAATTGTAAAATTGCAACTCAACTGCGGTAGTAACATTCAATACCCGTACTAACCTTCAAAGTCCATAATTTTATAAACTCCTGACGACGAAGTTCAGGGTCTGCAACGTGAGTCAGCATTTCTACTTCATCGGAAGAAAAGTATCGTCGTGCAAAGGCTAAAATATCATTCTTTAATCTCCTTTGCTTCTCTTCCACATCAATACCAATCTACAATGAGAATGGCAAGTTAAATCAGTTCAAATAACAAATGGTCTTCAACAAGAAAAATGACAATAAGAAGGGAAAGGTGCACAAAATCACCATAACATTTTGCCTTTCTGCAAATCACCACCCTAAACTTTGAATTCGTCCTAATTGATCCTTAAGTTTTAAGTAATATTGCGATAGGCGATCACGAACACAAGCGAATATTTAAATTATTAGTAACCACCACCCTGTTAGTGTGTGGGTGGTTTTACTAAGAATATATCACAGACCTCATCACAATTTAAGGAAACCTTTTGGTGGTTGGTTTCATCAACTAGCTATGGCCAAAACGGTGGCACCAAAAAGTAGGCTTATCAAGATCTGAAAATGAATCCCTTCCTTTCAAAAATAACAATGGTTGGTATCTGTTTAGAGGAAGCAAACCATATGAGCAAAGCTAGTTTTAAAAAAGACAATGGAGGATTTAATAACAGAGTTGGACTTTGTTAAAAATTCCTCACAGGCCTGTGTTTGTGATTTCTCTAGGGCTTAAATGTTTAGGAAGAGGCAAGCGGTCTGATTAAATGTTTTATTATTTTTAATTTAGAATGTTTAAAAAATTGGACAAAATAACATTTTTAATAATAAATTCAGGGAAAATTACATTGACAGGGAGGTCGGTGTACTTTCAATATCACCTTTCAAGGGAGGTATTAAGTGTATTAGTGTAATGATAAAATAAACCTCAAGGGAGGTTGGTGTAATTTCTGAAACAAGAGGAGTGTCGAGTGTAATTAAATCAAACCTTAGCATTAGTGTAATTTTCCCATAAATAATTAAGGGCCTATATTCGATATAAATGGAGGGTTAGGATTGGTTCACCGTTGGTGATTTAAAACCACCTTAACAGAAGGACCTATTGCAATATTACTTACAGTTTAAGGATCATTTGGGACAAATTTAAAGTTCATGGTGGCGATTTGCAAGAGGGCAAAAGTTTAAGGTGGCCTTCTGCACTTTTCCCGAAGAAGAAAGAGAAAGTCATAAAACTAGTAGAAAATATAATAACACATTATATATCTTGTATAACATAATACGTACAGGAGAGCCCACAGTCACTCCACAAGCTATCAAAGATGAAGTGTGTGAGATATTAAATTGCAAGGGTGGTGGGCTCGAATGATCAGCATATTGCCATACCACCTATTCAAATATGCTACTAAAAACCTTCAGTACTTACAAGAATACTCAATAAATAAAATATGTCAATTAAGCAAGAAGAAAGGGAAATCACATAGAAGTTACACATAATAAATTAACAGTTAAAAGACATACCTCAGGCTTCCCATAATTGTTCTTCCTAAACTTAAAGGATTTTGGATCAATCTGAAAATTCATCTGGTCTAGCAGTAAACAATAATGTTTAGATATATGAATTCTGTCATGATATAGAAAGTTCAAAGCCATATCAAGCAGAAAAGGAACAATATACAGGTTACAGATGTAACTATGACGATAGTTTTATATGTACAATGATCCATGAAACATGTAGGCTATGTGTATACTACGTGAAAACTAATCAAATTATGTTAAAAGTGTTAAAATAGGCTAAGGTTAGGGGTCACAAAATGTGGTTGATTAGAGATGAACATCAATAGTGTGATCCACAAAATTGCCACTAGAAGAATTATTTAGGTATCATACATTGTTATATAAGTGTATAGATTGTGGATTTGCATGATACTTGCCAGTCCACACTGGTATAGCTTGGTGATTGGTAGATATAGGAACAATATTATACAAATGAAAAGAAAAAGGACGAAGAAAAACTAAGAAAGTTAGCACCAGAATAATAAAACTTACATCTTGCTAACGTAGTGCGAACCAATGCACGAGCTAGGAGTGCTTTTTTCTTTAGCTGTTCCCCACTCATGCGAGATATATTTTCTTTCTCACAAGGTGGTAGAATTTCTAAATATCGGTTTAATAGGCTTGTGCTCTTTACCTCATCAGGTAAAATATACCAAAAATGAGCTTCCCTACATTCCAATGTAAAAGATAGTTGGCATCTAATACATGAAGTAACATTTTGGAAGATATATAACCAACAGACTGTTTATTTAAAAAAATATAATTGTAAATATGAGCATGTCCAATGGTACATAGCATACTCATAAACTGTTCATACTCAAAATAGCCTTATACTTTTGCGATGGAAGTTGTACAAGAGGCAAAGAGGATGAAGCAGTGACGAGATTTCTTCCAAAACTACAAATATTCGTCATTATCTGCGCTTTGTATCGCAGTGAAATCATGCATACTCAGCATCAAGCATATGTAGGATTGTCTTCTAAATCAGTTCATCATGACAGTACCAGGTAAGAAAGCACTGACAGACAAGACTAGTATAGGTACATCCTGGGAAACATTAAAGTACTAGTGAGATCACAGAATGTACATATAGAACCAAAAGAAAAAATACAGTTAACATACAATTCAAGTATAGCTATGATTAATTCTTACACAGTTTTAATAAAACATGGAAGCCATACAAATCTATTAACATTTAACAGTGACACGTCAGTGGGAAAAAAAACAAGAGAAATGTTAGCAACACACTCTCTTTCCAACACACTCTCTCCTATTGGTTGAAATTCATGTGGGCCCTACAAAATTCAAGTAAGACCCACATGAATTAGTGAGACCCATTTGAATTTTAACCCATACATGAGAGTGTGTTAGAAAGAAAGTGTTAGATAATGTGTTGGTAGCACTCCTCAAAAAAACAAAGCAAGTTAACTCTGAAAGAATGTTTAAAAAACAAAAGTGAAAATTAACCGGTTCTAAGCCTCTAAAGTGAAAATTAAGCAACACCTGAGCCTGAAGGGTGATAAAACATAGAACATACAAGAACAGAAACTGGGATAAGTAGCCTGTTTCATACAATTGTTCTTTTACCCTGTTTGTTTATATCCTTCCACCCTCTAATTCCAAATTGTGTATACTCACATTGGTGCTTTGCTTTCATAGTGACCCTTATGGATTGAACTGAATGGAATCTACCATTTTTCCATTTCAGATGACAATATCAAGATCATGAAGTAAATCCAAAAACAAATTTTAGTGGTAAATATGGATGGTAATGGTGATCCTTGGTGGATTTAAATCAAAAGTTCATTTTTCCCATTTTAGATAATCAAGATATGCATGTAATTGATCTACAACACCAAGATGATTATCTAAAATTCCATCAATTAGAGGCAAAATGAAGTAAGAGAAGAAGCAAAGGAGATGAAAACCTTGGTGTTAGTGTGAAAGAGAGGAGTCGAAGGTCGCGTAGTGGTCGGAGGCAACGAGAAAGCCGAAGCCCAAACTCAGCAGGGATGCAATGCGTGCAACCTACCCTACTCCTTAGATAAGGCCGCGTTTGGTGTATATTTGGTGTATACACACAAATATAGAATAAAACTAATTAGGCTAACACGTAATTTTCGTCCCCCAAGTTTTTGAGTTTGTCGAAAATGATCCTCCAAATATTTTTTTTCAGCCAAAAAATGGCATAAGGCATTTTTTTATTAAATAAATAAATAAATAGAAAAAATGATGAATTGTTTGGCAGGTTATAGATAATATATAACATAAGAAAATTACTAGAGTATAATGATTAGTATTAGTGTGCTTAAAAAAAATGAATTATCAAAATAAACTTAGAGACATATTTTGTTTACACAAATGTTGAGTTAGCTTAACATCAAGGGCGTTTTGGTAAAAAGTTATGAGAAATCTATGGACATGATGGTGTATAAATAATTGTGACATAAATGATGAGGTGAGTATTATTTTATGAAGGTGTATGGTGATAGGAAATGAGAGGAACATGACTATGGACTATGTTTATAGGCTATGGAATTAAGAAATGAAAAAAGGTAAGAAAATATATATGAAGCCTTGAGTGTAGTTGTATGATGGTGATATAGATGCCTATGTTCTTGTTGGAGCTAAGAATGGCTCTAGCTTATGGTTGAGTTGGTTCTTATGGAAAGAAGAGGGTATTGTTATAAGTGTTACATTTCAATTATGTTAGATACCATAAGGAATGTTAATCAAGATGATAAAGGTACCCAATAAATGTTGAGAAAGTAGTTAAGTGAAATGACATAAAGAATATGTGAGTTATGGTCCTACTCTATATTTATGGGGGTCTATGGGCAATGATTTATTTTTTTTAACCAAGTGTTTAATGAATTATGAGTTTGTTGCATGCTTGTATCTTGAGTTCGTTGAGCCTTGAAGGTGATATAAATGATTATTGTGATGAATAATGTTTGCTATGAGATTATTGAAATATGTCAAGGTAAGGTTTGTTGGCTTCCTCTATGTAATTGCATATGAAGTAAGTGGTTTAATGGAATGGTAAGGTGATACTATATGTGAATGGAATGGCTATAATGTAGCCCATATATATTTGTGATTGAGAACCTTATGGATGTTATTGATTACTGCTAAGATGGTTATGCAAGCTATGTTACGAAACATAGTGGACGTATGCTGGTAAGACATGATATATTGTATTTGGTGTTTTGGTATGATGCTTAGACATTGGACAAGATTTGGTGTATCCGACCAGTCAGCGGATTCGACCGGTATATAAATGTGACCGTCGGAGTGTGAGGCCTCTAGTGAAAAACCCCCAGAGTTGGAAGGGTTTGGAGGGTGGTTGTGTAGTGATCGAGGTCACTTGCAGGTCAGCGGACTAGACCGAGATATAAATGTGACCGTTGAAGTGGGAGACTCTAGTGAACAACTCCAAGGGGATACACAAGCATCTTGTCCAATGAAAAATTGACTGCATAGCAAGTGAAGAAATGCTATGTAAGGTTATGTACAATGTAAAGTACGTAATGATATGTATTTATTCAGATGCTTATAAATTGCACTATTTGCTATTATATTTTGTTTATCCCTCACTGGGTTCTGGGACTTACCCCCAGCCTTTCTGGTTTTAGCTTCAAATACTCAACAAGAGGAGCCATCTCAGGGAGCTCATGCACTTGTGTAGTGCGAGCAGCTGCTGTTATTTCAATTTCATTTTAGTTCGGTTTATTGTCATATGAGATTTCTCCATTGTTTGGAGTTTTGAACTTCTCTCTAGTTGTAAACTCGTTTGACCTTTGTTTTAAAACTCTTGATGCTGACGCAGGGCCACTTTTGGCTTTCTTTTGGTATAATCTTTTACTCTGATAATTACCTATGATATGCAATATAACTTGTTAGGATGTGACTTATACGTGCTTGAAAGGCCTTGGGAATTGGATAGTGAAGTTCCATTCTGGCCTGTCAGGGACACCTAAGTTGGGTCCTGACACCTCCTAAAATTCAAATGTTGCGAATTTGGTCCCTGTAGCTTTTACTTGCACTTTTGGTCACCAAATTTGTGGATTTTTGGCACTTATAGTCTCTAAAAAGCATGGATTTTGAAAAAATGGAGGACCAAAAATGCAAAAATCCATGAATTTAGAGGACAAAAAATGCAATTAAAAAAATATAGGGACCAAATTCACAACATTTGGATTTTAGGAGGACTAAATTCTCAAAAAAAAAATGTTGGGGGACTATTTTCTCCAAAATGAAAAACTTGGGGGACGAAAAGTGCAATTTAGCCAACTAATTATATGCAAAAGTGTATGTATTTAGTATATTATTTTACATTTGTGGTATTTGAACATTAAAATTTGGACACCATATGTGATATCGTACGTGTTTATCTCTATCTCTCACTTACTTTTTATCTTCTTGAATATACACGCATCTCAAAAATACACTTAAAAACGGTGTCCCTTTTATGTTGTTCAAAAAACTTAACTCATTATTTTAAGGAGAATGCTAACTAGTTCCCATCGATAACTAGTTAGGGAATAAAGGAAAGAAAATTTACATTCAAAAATGATGTATTCAATATTTTAAGAAGTGTTACATTTAGTTTTTCAATAAAAACCTGTTTTTGTTGGATTCTTTAATCAGTACCCTAATGACACTATTTAAAAACCTCCTTAATTTAATTCCTCAACAAAAAAAAAACTTTAATTGACTGTATTGGATGAAGGTTAACCGTTGAAGTAAATCTTTGTCCTAGCTTTGTGGCTGCAAATGACATTTTTTTCTCATGTGTATTATATCTGTAGAATGTTTTTATCGGTGCCTTCTATGGTGCACCACCCACCAAGGAGGTGTATGGTGCACCACCCAAGTGACCAAATCTGAACCAATCAGATTGCCTCTTGGGATGGTTGACTTTTCAACCAGATTATATTTGATCAAATAGACAAAGGCTACAAACATTATTTTTGCATTTGCAAAATGAGGTTGAGTATATTTGTATTTGCTTAACTAATCAAATCTCCCTCATAGTTTCAACTGAAACCCTACAACCCTAAATCCCCAAATCCGGTACCACCTCCCCCACCCCCTCCGATGGCCCCTATCCCCTCTAACATTTCCACCAACACCATTGCTTGACCCTCCCAAACACAAACTGATCTCAAACGCAGAGGGGGCAGAGACGCGTTCAGTGGTGCGACGGCGGTAGGCAGCGCGCGGTGGTAGCTGAGTGTGGTTGGAACGGTGGAGAGGGACAAGCGACGGTGATGCTGCAGGAGTTGCGCGTCTACGTGCGGAGGAGGCCAGAACTGGAATACGGCGGTGGATCTGAGGTTGAAGAAGAGGCGGTGACGAATTTGCAGCCACAAGGACAATATTGCATTATGGTTGATGTCAACACTTTCACCTTTACTTCTTTCAACCCTGAAAGTTGCAGTAATGGTGAACTGCTATGTATGGGTTCAGCTACCGCAGGCAATGGGTTTACGTCTAACACCAAAGGCACAAAAAAGTAATTTAAGTTTTCTTGAATCGCGTTGTCAATCGTTTTCTCTCCTCGAGACCCACAGATCCAAGAACCTCGCCACCGTCCTCCCCCTCAACTCCTGCGCGTCCACCACCTACTCGCAAATAGTTTTGGATCTGGTTGCTTGAGCCAAGAAGAGGAATAACCCAAAAATATTCTAATCTACTCGTGTAAAGATCTGACCTTTGTGTTTGGGGTTTTGAAATCCTAATCTAATTTTTTCGTTAATTTTTTGTTTATTTTTATTCATACGAGCATGATGATCTTGTATCACTACTTAATCTTTTTCATTTTTGCTTATTCAAATAAGGACATGTATGTTTTGTTGATTTTCTGGGGTTTGATTTTTCTGGTTTGCATGTGTTGAAGAGCTTGGAGGATGGTGGTGGTGGTGAGGGAGAAGGGTGGAGGATGATGGTGGCTAGTCACGATGGGATGGTGGTGGCCACTTCTGTAACAAAGAAGGTAGTATTGCAAAAGATGAGAAAAAAAGTGTACAAAGACAAATAAAAAATAAAATATACATGCAAATACAACAACTTATGGACTATAGTGCAAATATAGAATACAAGAAATACATTTGACCCACAAATAGCTTTTTGACCAGGTCAAAAGGGGATGTGTCTAAATAGAGCCTCTACATTGGTCCAAAAAAACTAGTGCATGTTGCACCACCTTTTTTATGGTGCAACTTAGCCAATACCGTTTTTATCAAACTTATTATCGGAGTTATAACCCTTGCTAAAGGAATAAACACAAAGACACTGGATAGCCTCGATCTAGAAAATGTGTTACTTCCTCCATCTTATTTTACTTGTCCCATTTAAAATATTACATTATCTCAAATTACTTGTCCCTTTAAAAAATCAAGAAGTATTAATTACTTTTTTTTTTCAAAAATCCCTCTTGTATCGCAACCAATCTATATTAATGAGTTTTTTTTTACCAAATAGTGTAGTGATTGGTGAGTAAATGTAGCTATCCAATCGTACAATTTAAATAGGAATATTTTAGTCAAATAGTATCATTTTATTATAAAAATTAGTAAACTTAATTATTTTCTTAAGAGATGTTATAACCAAATGAGACAAGGAGAATTAGACTGAGGGAGTACCATCATTAATGAAATGAAGAAAGATGGTTAAGAAACTCACAGAAACAAGAATAAAATACACTCATCAAACCATTACTAACTACTACTAAGTATTCCCAAACGTGGAAACACACACACAAACATCTTTACATGTTGCCAAACAATCCATTCCTCTTCCCAAGTGGAGCTTTATGTGGTACTCTCACAACCTCAATGCCCTCCTCCAATCATGATATGCAACTCTGCTACTCACAAGGGGTCCACAGTTACTGAAATTACAATTCAGAAATATCATGGGAGTACTAAGTTTTCTTCTCCCATCACATCCTCCAGGCAGCAAGATACAAAATCAGTTGCCTTTCAACGCCAAGCTTCAGCTAACTCTGTTCTGGAGTTTATAAGCCCTATAATTGTAGTTCCTTGGTTCTTCTCTGCAGGTCCTGCTACTGGCGGCACGATCAGTTTTTTGGCATACTTGATCGTGTTAGAATTACTCAAGCAAAGGCTTTTGCTCTTGCGAATATTTGCTTGATCGCCATTTGTCAGACTAGTAGTAGAGCTACAGTCTTGAATTCCATTTGTCAAAGAGCAAACTTTAGATACAACATTGCAAGGACAAATGTCAACCAGCAAACTACCTCCCCTAGGAATGATATTTTCAGCTAGTGTTGGTAAACTTTTGGATCCACTTTCAGTTTCAGAGCCATCTCCAATAAGATGACTAGGACTTTGTAAAGAAGGCTCTTCAACAACAAATACTGCAGCCTCTTCACTACTATCACTTTCACTTTCGATGCCGTCCTTGAGGATCGGTTGTGAAGAGCTCTGGTGCCCATCATCACCAAAAGAGTTTAGGTTTGAGGTGGGATTTGATTTTACCATAGACTCCTCTCTTTCTCTAAGTGTCTTCATCACAAGAGTCTTGAGAAAATTCATCACTTGTACTGCATACATCAATGCTGTCAAAGGATCTGCCATCTGTAGTAGATATGTCAGAATGCTGCCATTGCACCATATAGATTGATAATAACCTCAAACCGATGCATATTATAAAATGAAGTTGTACCCAATAACATTAGGTTGGGTTGGATGAATTCCATCACCAAAACTAGGGGTGCAAGTACAACCATGTGCTAAATATACAAGTCAACATGATTAGGACTTACTTTAGTCATATTTGGTGCAAAAACCATTGCAACATTACGCGCGTTCATCTTGTTCAAATTTTCCAGTTGAGCAACATCAGCCATTAGGTTTATCCCCCAATCTAGCAAAGTGGCTTCTGTGTGAGGAAGAAGCCTCACAAGCTGAGCACATTCTTCTTCCGACTGGGACTGCATCACCTGCTCTGGTGAAAGAGGGTCCAATACCCCAGTTGGAAGTTCTCTGAACCAAGCCTACAAAAAACACAAGTATATCAAATTAAAGGAATAATCCCTTTAATATAGTTTCCTTAAACGAGTCCATGTTCTCTGTTAATGTACCCAACACCATCTCCTAGAAAAGGGTAAAATAAAAGAAGATGGATTGAAACTCGTTAATGCATTTACCAAATTTTCCAATAGAAGAAAGGACCAAACTTTACAATCCAAGAACCTAATTCCAAATAAATCTCTAAACAATTTGTATTTTGAGGGGTTAAAGAAAGTCATTCAGCAGAAAAAAAAATCTAGTAATACCTTTATAAGACCTGCTAAGCAGTGCACATCAACGCCATCCGGTACTACCCCTCTATTTAACTGTTCCCTCACAAACTCCTCTTGACTATTCTCAGCATTAATTCTGAAGATTCCTTCAGCCTGCATATATGCATTCAAATCTCAACTTAGCAATACATATGAAAGCTTTCTGGTAAAATCAGAAATAAACATCAAATAAAATTGAGATTGTTCATCCACTAACTGGCATTATTTGGCGAAGTAATGTAATAATTCAAACCACCAATAGGTTCTAACCTACAAGGCAGGGAAAGACACAGGAGCTAGGCTAAATACCTGTAGGCCTCCTTGTGCATACAAATGCCTTTGCATTAACAAGAGTATTGTAGGTACACTATTTCCTCTGGTGTCAAAAGAAAGCTGCATAGTTTCAGCTGAAACCCCAAAAACGCTCACGCTGCAGGTAATAAAAGAAAATATATTAACCCTCAAAAGGATTATATAAGTTGAGATGTATTCACTAGACAAGTCAGGCAGAGAAGACTGCAAAAAGTAGATGAACAAATGGATGGCTTGTCAACTAATGTACAAGTTGAGAGTGCAATGTAACAAAAGGCTAGACTAGCAAGTCTGATATGATAATAAATAACCCCAACACCATTGATGAAGTTCACTATAGTTTCAAAGAAACAACACTTGTACCTTTCATTAATCTTCAAGCTTGACAAACACAGGTAAAATAGTGCAAAAAAGACAAACTGCAGAAGCAGAACAAGGCATTGGGAAGAGAGGAGGAAAACTGTTTTCATGTCAAGGTGTCCAATTTATGGTGCTATCAGACTTCCATAATAACAACTATGGCAATAGAATCACAACTCCATGCCCAAGCACTTCATTTCACATTATACAAGATATCAGACAGCTAGTATTTATAAAAAGAGCCATTGCATAAGCAAACAATGTGCTGAAATTACACAACCACAAAATGCCATTTGTTAGCAGTTAGTCATCAAATATGAATTTTAAAGTTCAACAGAACACAAGTACACTTCGATGAAATTTAGACAGGAGGAAGGGGGGGGGGGGGGGGGGGACTGCTGAACATGGATTACCAGGAAATTTCCAAGGGTGGGATTTGGTTGACAGTGCTTTTGCTTTATAAGAATCCCACAATCACAACCTCATAGAAACCATCATTGGAATGGAAGGAATCAGTAAAGGTAATGGAGAAGAACTTAAAGAAGGTTAATTAAGGCATTGTCATCCATATATCAAGAAGAAGATTGGATTATCCTCGATCTAATCCGGTAATTACCCATATAATAAAATCACATCAAAAGAAAAAAACCATATTAAAAAAAAATCCTATTTCACATAAGACATTGAACAAATTCAGATGAAATGGCTGACCTGGCACTGGGAACCCTTCTGGGGACTTCAGGTTCAAACTCAACAGGCAAGCCAAGAAAACCATTGAAGCGATCGAAGGTAACATGGGCAACATGTCTGACATTTGAAGGCAAACCAATCTCCATGGAAGAGAGTTCACCACCACCACCACCACCACCACCAACACTACTACTACTACTACTACTCCTACTAGAACTGCTGCAACCAATCATTGATTTCCTAAAAGCAACAACCAAAAGTGTCAAAAGAGATAACTGATCTCCCTCTCTGTCCCCTTCTTTCTTTTTCCTCTCTCCTTCTTCTTCAACATCATCTGTACCCAAATGGTGTTCTTCTTCTTGTTCCAGTGTGGGGCTGTTGATATGGGGACTTGGGTGCCCACGTGGAGTGGAAGAGGTTGAGGATGAAGGGAAGTGAGATGGGGATTGAAGCACTTGTGCCATGTTTTTTTGATTGAAGGAACACGTAGTGGTCTTTGTGTTATGTAATAATAATGAGTAAAAAAAAATGTTGTATTATCTATTTTTATTATATTTGTTTGAGGGAAGGGAAAGAAAAGATTTTGACGACAGGAATGTGGAGTGGAGTGGAGTGGAGTTTGATTGAAGAAAAGGGACTTGGAAGGTGAGACGTCACGTTACTGTCATCACTGTGCCTTCACCACCTGCCTGTCTTGCCCTTTTAAGGCAGAGGTTGTTGGGGGTAGTGGAGAAGATGATGAAGAAGAGAGTAAGGGAATAATGATGTTTCTCTTATTAAAGTGTTGATATTATAAAGGAAGAAATAGATAGCTTGAGATTTTATTAACAAAATTAATGAAATTTTATTTATGATACTTGAGTGAATTGAATTTTTTTATATTTTTTTAGATTTAATTGGTTCATATTATGTGTGTAAAGACTTTTTAGTTTTTTACTCCGTCCACAATCAACATTCATAAGTTGTCATCATTAGTGAAAAAAATTTAAATTTTATTTTAACTACCTTAAAAGTCATTTATATCATAATTTATAATTGATTAATTGATAAAAAGTATAAAAAAATTAGAGTGACAATATATATCAATTAAACTATGCTTATTTGTAATGTGATTATATAAAGAAGAGATAAATATAAAAAATTATTTCAAAAATTTTAACTAAATTTATTAATAAAGTTTAGAGTGAAGGCCCAAATTGGTCCTCAAAAATTTCGGGGACCCATTTTTAGTCCCTAAAAAAAATAAATTAATTATTTAGTCCCTTAAATTTATAAACGGGGGACATATTAGTCCCAGGATTTAGTTTTGATGTTTATTTACTTGCCTACATGTCACATTAACCATCCTACCTGATTCTTTAGTGGTTCTGCGTGGCCTATGATGAATTTCCTTAGTGAAAAACGAATACAAAGTGAAAAAAACATGCATTATTTTAAAACCAAAATACCTTAAAATTATGCTTTTTTTTTTTCATTCATTTTTCATTGTGGAAATTCGTCATAGGTCACGCAGAACCACTAGCTAGCCAAGGTATGATGATTAATGGGACACATAGGTAAGTAAATTGATGTCAAAACTAAACCTAGAGACTAATGTGTACCACATTTATAAATTTGAGGGACTAAATGATTAATTTATTTTTTCAAGGGACTAAAAGTGAATCTTCTAAAATTTTCATAAACTAATTTGGATCTTCACTCTAAAGTTTATATTAATTTCTTTTTTTCCAAGCAAGCAAGATCATTGCCTCAATTTCTGTGATCAGTAAAATCACATAACAAAAAAAACATTAATGAATGATATGGGTGGCCTGATCCGGAGGAGCGGTGATCATGGGTGCTCGTCGATCAGGAGGTGTGATAGCCAAACGAGCTTGTCTCTTCCCCTCTTCCCCTTTCACCTCTTTCATTTTTCTGGTGGTGCAAGAAGACATCGGCCATGGATGCTCGCCGATCTGAAGGTGCATGAGGTTATGGGTGGTCGTGGATCTAGGATGATAGGTGCGAAGAATATCCGTCGGGGATTTTGAATACACACAAGATAATTAATCCCCTTTCAATTATATTTTTTTCATTTATAAAAATCAAATTTAAATCTTTAATCACTTACTTAAGAGATATAAGCTCTTATCACATAATTCAAACATAATTCAACGGATATTGGTGGGTGGATATTGTTTCTTATTCATAGGAACCTGGTTTTTATAGGAAAACTCTTCTTACAAGTGGCTTCTAATTATCTCAACCTTAAGAACCCTATTAAAAACACCCGTTAGGGATGAGTCGGATGACCTTAGGAAGCTTCCTAAAATACTTTAGAGGTGGCGCATATTGTTATTGCCACCTCACAAGCAAGCCTCTGACTTTAGGCGCTTCTTTAATTCTCGGTGCAAGTTTTCTTCCCACCTTCCAAAACAATAACGGTATTGGCATAGATTACTAACTCTTTTAATGACATCAATAAAAAAAAAAGGTATTTTTTATTTGAATAGACTCATAATTATTTAATTACTACTTCAGTCAAAACAATAATATTCAATTACTAGTTAATAAGATATATTTTTTTTATCATTGCTAGTTAATAAGATATACTCCTATATATATCGGTTACTTTAAAGTATAGACCGTATCTATTTTACTAGATTTGATTTTTTTGTTTAATTTAGGCTAAAATATCTTTTTTCCCTTAATTTATTTTTAGTTTCAATTTATTACGTTAACTTTTAAAAGTTTTCATTTGATCTCTTAACTTATCTTTGTTAACACAAATCAGTCCTCTCCATCAATGACATAAGTAAAAGTGACGAAAATGTCATACGTGTTAACAATTTAAATGACCAAATTAATATTCATTTAAAAGTTAAGAGACCAATTTGAAACTTTTTAACAATTTAAATGATCAATTTGAAACTCATTTGCTTATATCATTGATAGAGATGACTAACTTGTATTAATAGAGACAAGTTACAAAATCAAATTGAAACTTTTAAAAGTTAAGAAATCAAATTAAATTTAAAAAATAAATTAAGGGATCAAAAATATATTTTAGCCTTTAATTTAATAGTATTATACCAGCCTTTCTGTTAATTTGACAATTTCCCTTTATTGTCAAAAAATAATATATAAATTAATTAATAAATTGATAATATATTACCAACTTATCAATAACAAATTATTCATTTATTAATTAATTTATACATTTTATTAATCAATGAGTGAGTCAATAAAAATTATATAAAAAATGGTGGAGGAGAATATTTTGAATTCCTGCACCAACTTCCCTGTGTGACACAAAAAACTTCCGACGCCGAAGTTTTTTGTTAATGCTGATTCTATATGGAAAATCTGACTGATAAACCTTTTTCTTGTGCTGATTGAATTTAAGTTCAAACGTCTACTTGTACGTAAAATCAAATTTGCTTTTTTCTTTTATATATCACTTCCTCATAAAAAAATTTCTTTTTTTATTATTATTTAATTAACATCTTTAGAATACTCGTTAGAATAATTTGAATTTATGATCGAGGTTAGCACTTATTAATTACAAAATTTATGCCCATTTCAAATAGAATGACAAGTAATCAACGAATAGACTAATTCACGTCCCATATCCAAAGTAGTGAATGATATCCAAAGTAGTGAATGCATCTTGACAAGTGAGAATGAGAAACCAGAGGTGAGGAATCCAGCATTCGCTCCCTATCCAAATAATCCAATATCCATTAAAGTAATGTTTTTAGTGTCATATTTTTTTTGCATTTTATTAATGAATTTTTTTTATGAACCATCGTAATTAAGGTTTTTCACTCCCTGGTACCATCCGAAGGTATCCCACAAGCTTCATTCCTTTGAACCGACTATGGGACTAATCCTTGACTGGCTGCTTAGAACAGAAAATTAATTTTTGATTTTCGCAACCTCCCTACTAAAGTGTCTGCCACCAGGATTCGAACATGCATTTTCCTCCTTATGGGATTGAGATGTTTATTACTCGACCAACCTATGGTTGGTTTATTAATGAACTTTTTTAAAAAGTGATAATATATTATATCAGTCAACAGTGGTTATGTATTAAATTACAATTCTCATTTTAAATTTCAGTCATTCTCCACAATTTTTCTCGTTGTCTGTGTGTCATGTGTCATTTCTTAAATGCATTTCCAGATTTCCTTACTTATTTTTTCTATTTAACTATTTTCCTTTTGCAAGACAAATATTTCTAATTATTATAATTATAATGGAATTAAATATGTTTTTAGTCCCTAGAAAATGAGCTGATTTTGGTTTTGGTCCTTATAAAAAAATTTCTGTGATTTTCATCCCTCTAAAATATGAAATTACTAATTTTAGTCCCTATAAAGTTAGAAAATTTCGGTTTTGATCTCTGTAAATTGTTTTTCTTTGATTTTTATCCCTCTAAAATTTAATATCATCGTTTTTAGTTTCTAACATTCATTTTAGGATAGATAAATATAATTCATTTTAGTTTTTCAAGAAAAAATTTAGGGGAGTAATGCTAACATGGCACCATGGAGGTTATTGGGTGTCACTTGGAATGATCATATGACCTTATGTTAGACTCCTAAGTAGTTAACGGATGTCAAATGACAGTAGGGATAAAAAATAGTGATTTTAGATTTTCGAGGGACCAAAACCAAAGAATTTTTTTTACAAGGATCAAAATTAAAATCCGCTCATTTTACGGGGACCAAAAACATATTTAACCCATTACAATATTACTACAATTTTATCTTTTAACTGTTATAATTATCAAATCAGCTTACTTATATTTTTCATTTAATTCACTTTTTTAGGAAGAAAATATTTGTAATTACTAATACCTAATTCAGAATTGTGTACACTAATTTTTGAATGTTTTACTGCTAATTGTTAACTATTACTCAACCTCAATTTATTAAATTATAATATTTATTCTTAAAATTATGTCATTCTCTACAATTTCTCCTCTTCTCGTTGAGTAACGTTGCTTACTTAGTTAAGTGGTGTTTTTATTTTTTATTTTTATTATATTTTTAAATCTACTAATTAACAGTTATTATTACAAAATATTTATTTTTTTAGGAAAATATTTCTAATTACTAATACTGAATTTAGAATTTTGTACTAATTGCCTAATACTACTTTTTAATTTTTTTATTCTAATTGTCGGCTAATTGTTTTCTACTAATCAACCTCAATATATTAAATTATAATATTTATTCTTAAAAGTTAGTCATTCTTTACAATTTCTCTCATTCTCCTTGAGTCAAGTGGCATCACCTATATTAAATGATGTTTAAATTTTTAATTTTTAATATATTTTCAAATCTACTAATTAACAATTATTAATGAGTAAATATCCAATTTGGTCCCTGAAATTATAAGGTTGTATCAACTTAGTCCCCCACATTATCAATATTCCAAAATGATCCCTGGAATTGCAGAAAGTTAATCAGATTCGTCCCTCCGTTGATATTTGCATGGACACATAATGACATTAAGTTGGTAATGTCAGGGATGCATTTGAAACTAAGTGATTAATGTCAGGGATTCATTTGCTATATTTTGAAATTCCAAGAATCATTTTGGAATATTGATAATGTGGGGGACTAAGTTGATACGATCCTATAATTTCAGGGATCAAATTGGATATTTACTCAATTATTAATACCAAAAATGTATATCATTTACTTGTTTCCATTTAAATTTTTTTCCTTTTAAGGATGTATTTTGAAATATACTAATTAATATTTATTACCATCAAATTTGTTGATCATTAATTTATTTTCATGGGTACCAAAAAAACTTTTTTTCATTTATTTTTTTTTCATTTTAGGACAATTTTTTTAAATTAGAGTATCCTCATGATCGGTTATATCTCTTAACAAGTCTTACATTGCGAGTGTGTCATGCTTATTAAAAGGGCTTTACCTCCAAATCAACACTGCTCTCTTTCGTTTTACTCTTCTACATTTGTCTTAATTTTTTGATAAAATTAACTATCATGTTAATTTCACAAATAAATTCTAATTTATTTATCTTTTCAATGTAAACTCTTCTGATTTCAAATCCACTTGTCATTATTCAGAGTAGAACTAGAAACATTGTTTGAATAATTTGCTATAGGAAGGGACATGAAGAAATCTGCTCGAGCAATTAAAAGTAGCACATCGCAGCTGTTTATGACAACCTGGATTTGTGATTACTTTGAAGCTACAATTCTCACCAAACACATGCTACAATTTAATCCATGCAAGAAAGTTCAGCAATTAAAATTTAAAGATGAAAATAGAGAGGAAGGAAGAAAAGCAGATTCATTCTTAGTTGGTGTTAGATGGGTTGTACATTGGAACCTTTGAATCTTAAGGTGGTCACGCAACATAAAACCAAAAAATGGGAAATATTTTTTGTACCATTGATTGGAATAGTCCGTGGGACACCTAATTTTTATATGCGGTTAATTACTGTTGTATATTATATATAAGCTTGGATATATAGTATGTAGATGTGAATAAAAGTGTCATTTTTGTGTGTTAAAATTAAAATAAAAAAGCGATCAAGTGCACCAGTATGGTATGTTAGTCCTTAAGAGGATTTGAACCTGTGATCTTCACATCATAACACTACAACTTTACTGATGCGTCAAAACTCACTCTTTTTTATGTGTTAAAATAACTGAGTTGAAATTTTTTTTTTGCAGTCAGCTATTCATGGACTTTTTGTGTTAACGGATATAATGGTAAAGCAAGACACTCCATACTACTTTTGCAGGAGTCTTTATGGATGGGGTTCTGCATTTAACGGCACCCAGATAACTCTCCCGTTATACAAAGTTAGGAATATTAAGAAGAAAAATAAAAGTAAAAAGTAGAGTATGCCTAGCAGAACCTTTTGCACTGGGCAGGAAAATCAACTTTAAGGGAAGAAAACCGTTGTGATTCCACAGAATATTAATATGTCATGCTCAAATTCAAAATGGCAAGCACAAACATGGAACATGGTTTCATTGGTTTGCAAGTAATTCTCAAAGTGCAAACGGACTCAACTCACACAGTTTAAAGTTTTTTTTTTTTTTTGTGAAGCAAAATATAATGAATAAGAGTATTAGGGATGCTTTAACCCAAATACAAGAACACACGAACAACAAAGAGAAAAGACAATGTAAAATTAATACTGCTTCTAAAACTAAAAACAGTACCTGTTTTACCGAATCCTGCTCCATAAAGAGACCGAAAAAGAACAAGCACAAGAGGGATCACTGTCACCACTGAAAACCCATAACAAATCTGCCTAAACCAAAACTTAGCACCAAAAATATGGACTAATAACCAAAAAAGAAAGTCTATGCCAAGGAACCTCCGGAGCCTTAAAGTAACCAAAGCAGCCTTTTAGCAAGAGCTTTTACATATTTGCACCACAAGCAGCAAGCTTAGATGGCTTCTTCCAATCCCAAGTCTTTAATTTTCCTTCATTGTACCTTGAGACCGTGAATATCAAGCTAAAGAGAACCTCTTGAATTCCACTTTGTTTTACTGCCACACAGCTTCATGCATAACTGCAGCATCCAGCCTACAAGAAGTCCCCATTTTTTCATGTCTAGTCCAGCGAGACTTTGTTAACTCTCCAAACCCAAATGTAGCACATACAGGCCATATCACCTGACATGCAGATGCAAATTGCTTCTATGTTTCCTGAGCAAAAACATCCATGACACCAGAACAGAACAAAAAATAAAACATCCACCAACTTCCTACAATGAACGTTAACCCTCAGCCACAATCTCACCAGCTCTCAAAGCTTTCAAAACCCCTTTATCACAGAAAATTCGCTATGCACACTACTGTATCTTTTGGAAAAAAAAAAAAAAAAAAAAACCTTGCTCACAAGTGTTTCTCTCAAAGACCCTCTCCAGCTGTATATCACATTTCAGCTTCCACAACAGAAGAGTGAACCTCACCAACATCCCGTTAGTTCCAAGCAACCGTTACATGTAGAGAGCAAACAACTTTCACACTTGTTATATCGCATAAGAGCAGAACAACCAAACAAAAGAGCAAGTGTCACTCCACTTCCCTCAAAAAAAAAAAAAAAACATTAATTGCTAACATACAAATTATGGCCTAATATGGTTTAAAGTTTAAACTCCTTTTATGTGATTTTGACACTGACACCTTTTATGGTTCTATATTCTTGAGAATCACTATACGAGGCTGCGATCCAATCCCACTGCAGAGTTAGACACGTCTTCAGCAAGACTAATCAAACAGCTGATTAATTGCTAACTGTGGTTTACAATTGAATTGAAAAGGATTACTGGTTTGATATTGTAACGCATTTATTTGAGTAAATAATCAATCTGATTCCTAAAATTGTAGGATCTTATCAACTTAATTCTCCACATTATCAATATTCTAAAATAATCCCTGAAATTGTAAAAAGTTAATCAGATTCGTCTCTTGGTTAGTATTTGCATGGATTATATTAACATTAAATTAGTAATGTTAGGAATGAATTTAAAACTAAGTAAATAATATCAGGGATGCATTTACTAAAGAATCCAAATGAAGGGACAAACCTGATTAACATTTTACAATTCGAAGGATCATTTTAAAATATTAATAATATGAAAGACTAAGTTAATACAACCCTATAATTTTGAGGATCAAATCAAATATTTACTCCATTTATTTTCAAATGTTAGTTTCACATTGTACGAGAGGGAATTTATATTAGGCCATAATATGAAATGTGCTTTTATTTATGATCTTTTTTTGTACGTGACCTTACTACTAGTCCGTGTTTGGTTCTAGAGTAGTAGTAGTAAAATTGTGTTTGCCTCAAATCAAACATGATTTTAGCAAAGATAAAGATGTTTGATTAATGTCATGCAAAATTTGATTTTATCTTCAAAACTAATTCTAGTAAAATTTACAAAAAACAACTTTTGCATTAAGCTAAAAAATTTACATTAAGTTTTACATTAAACTTGTTTACATTAAACCCCGCCCCGCACTCTTATATTAGTACCCTACCCACCCGTGCTCACCTCTCAGGATTTACTCATGAATATATTTAAAACCTGCACCATACTCGACTACTTTGCACCCATAGAAAACTAAACATGAACTTATACCAATAGCATATTGTTTTCGTCATACGAAATTTGGTGTTTAGCCGTTTGGCCGACTAATCCGCACACTTGATTCCCCTTTGTATTCAGGCGATTACGCTGAGAAAGTGACTCTTTTTCTCATCTGTGGATTCCTAGACTACTCCAAAGAATGTCTAGTTTAGAAGGTTGAACTACTAAACTAAGGTTGCATTAAAGGTAAAGAATAAAAAACGATAAAATAAAGATAAAAATAAATGTAAATGCTTGAGTTTGATTGAATGTGTCTTCATATGAACAATACAACAAGTATTTATAGGCCTAAGACTACCCCTATCAGCCACTTTGTCACAATTGATAATGACCAACAACAGTAACTACTCACTAACTCCATGGTTGTAATCATGAAATATAACCACCCACTAATTCGACTCTCATTAACTCCATGGTTATTGCCATGAATAACTATCCACTAATTCAACTACCACTAACTCCATATACCAATCACAAGAATTATTTTTTGGTGATAACACATATTGAATCAAAATCTTAAAAT